>CAJNJA010011854.1:0-13431 GCA_905231915.1 Symbiodinium necroappetens | reverse complement strand
GGGGGGGAAGCCCCGTGATTGCCATTTTTACTGCACTTTAGCATTGCAGTCCAGTGGGCGTCCAGCCTCTGTGTCTCTCTGTCTCTGTGTGTGTGTGTGCGTGCGTGCGTGCGTGCGCGCGCGTGTGCGTGCACACATGAGTGTGCGCATGTCCGCGTGAGCGTGCGCGCACGCGAACGTGTAAGTGCATGCGCGTGCGCGTGCACATGTATGTGTATGTGTGTGCGTGAGCTTCCTTTGCACATAAAAGAGGGTCACTCCTATTCTGCAGGGGAGTCCAATGTCGCACGGTCCTGTCTTGGAGACCTGTGCCAACGAAGCTATTCCAACACAGGGATGGGTGGTCTGATCAACCACCTGTACCTGCGCAGTGATGAAGAACGTAAACAACGCGATTGTCCTCGTTGCTGTGTCTTGAACAGTTCGCAGCAGCCGAGGCTTGTGTGAAACAACGAACAACAACCCTGCCTCACCCCTCGTCTCTTCTTGCCTCTTGCTCTTGCCGAAATCCAACAAGTGTGGAACATAGGGTGCCGGAGACCCGTTAACAGCGGCTTTCCGTCATGGCGCCGTGGTGGCCCTGCGGGGTGGCTGTGGCCAGGACCTGATTCTTTGGGCTGATGGGTTGACACGCCCAAGCACCTATTCTATACCGGCTATCCGGAATTAAAACTGGCAGCGGCATGTGCGTTTTTGTGCATCTGACATGAGGGCATGTGCAGTAACTGTGCGTCTAGTGCAAAGGCAGGTGCGCAGGATTACCTCCATTCTGTCCTATTTTACCGCTTCTTTTCTCAGGGAATGCAAGATCATTTAACCTAACATGAGTGCAGGTGCAGTAATGTGTGTCTAGTGCTTTTTTGGAAGCACAGCATTTCGGCATTGCATCTTCTTTTCCCCCCAACAACCGTGGCAGCAGCAAAACAACAGCGGTCCCGCTGCCTTGTTTAAGTGCATGTGTGTCTAACATGAGTGCAGGTGCAGTAACTGTCGTCTAACGCA
This sequence comes from Symbiodinium necroappetens, assembly GCA_905231915.1. Lineage (NCBI taxonomy): Eukaryota > Dinophyceae > Suessiales > Symbiodiniaceae > Symbiodinium > Symbiodinium necroappetens. The sequence continues at coordinate 12,429 of CAJNJA010011854.1, read as the reverse complement.
GCTTGAAGCCTGCCCCACATTTGTGCAGGGGAGTCCAATGTCGCACGGGGTGGGGGCTGGGGTTGGGGCTGGGGCTGAAGCTGGGGGTCGGGGTGGGGTGTGTGGGTGTGGGTGTGATGCCTGGACTGCTCTGGCATGGCGTGCAGCAACGATGTACTCGCCGTGTGATTGTTCTGTAACTCTATATTCAGGATGCTACTGTATGCTACTAGTAAAGACAGCCGGGCCGAAACATGGTAACGCGGCGTACCGCGATCGGGGGCCAGGCATACACTGAACTGTATGGGCAGTGTGCCCGGCATTTGTGCGTTCACATCTGTGTGCATGCGGCGCGGTTTCTCTCATATCGCTAATCGCTTGCTACTTGCCTGCCCCACAGCTACAAGTAACTAAAGCTGACTCAACTTGGCCACGAGTTTTCGTGACAATAAACCCTGCGCACGAAGATGTTTAGGCGATGAAACTAACTCCCCAATAATGCTGGTGTAGGTTTCTTGGCCGGCATCCTGAGAAGCGCTAAATCATTTGTCTGGTGGCTATTCAGAAAGGCGTGGGGGTGCATGCGAGGGAGTGCCGACGGAGGGCAGTGTGTGCCCAGGAGAGCGCGTCCCAACACGTTTGGAAGCATCGTGCTGCAAAGAAGCTGTATGTTCAGGCACCTTGCGTGTTTTTCAACACACATGAACTTGTTCAGTGGCAGTAGAGGCACAGTGGGGTGTGAGAACATGTCGCCGTGCCTTCACCGCATCATCTATTCAACTATTCATGCAGACATGTCAGGCTCAAGCCCGAAAGAATCTTTCAAGAGTCTTCGCTGTCTGAACGCCCCTCCACCCCGACCTGTTCTCCTGTATCCACGGGAGCCCTGTCTCCAAACTCCCCAGGGTTCAGCCGAACATCCACCCGCCAAGTGTCTAAGGAGTCTATACCGTTGAACATTAAAGAAACTCGCCTTCTCCATTTGCACTCGCAAGAGTGAATGGGCTGGGAGGTGCCTCTGCGTAACGCTCGGCCTGGGCCAGGAAGCTGCCTTCGGCTCTGAGCCTGGCGTCCACGGCATGCGAGCAGAGCACCAAAGGCCATGGCTTTCCCGAAGCCCCCAAAACCTGCGCGTGCCTCTTGCACTTCATTTCCACGTTCTCCAATTGCCCCTTTGCATGTTGTGGTGGCCTGGGGAGCTGCGGGCACAAGCCAACACGGAAATGAAGATTCTGCAAGGCCAGCGCCCTGAACATTCTGGCTGGATTTCCTCCTGGAGCTCATCCTCCCGCTGGAAAGCTGCAGCCAGCTCCTGAACATGTTTCAAGCAAGCTGATATAGTCATAAGATGTCACAAGACAGCAACAGCCAAAGCCTCGTGCAACTCCGGAGCTGTTCGAAGTCGTTTTCGTGCGGCCTACAGCGAGAGCTCTCAAGGAGCCAGAAGACTTCTGCAAGCGCTCCTCGCGCTCCTCGCTCCTGCCTGCCAGCTGAAACCCTCCAGCGAGCGCAGCATGCTCTCAGCCATAGCGGCATCCGGGATGTCAAGCTGGGAGGGTCGGGATGTTCCGTTCGGGCAGAGTGAGACTGAGTGAAATGTAGGAAAAGCGTGTCGGTTCTGGTTTGGGCACGGCGATGAAGTTCAATCATCCGAAGCCAAGCGGAGCCCAAGCTCGGCGCAACGCCTCAGTCCCACGGCGGCAGCTCCAAGGGTCTTCATGAACTCGGTACAAGTACGCCCAGCATGACAGTGCGGCAGAACCCCACTCCCCTCCAGTCTCCTTTCGGCAATCGGACACAAAGCAGAGCCACAGAGCCCATGTTTCTCCTCGGAAGAATGAATATCTATGTCTCCGCGATGCACTTAGTCTGAATCCAAGGAGGTTCAGGACGGTACCCAGGAGGGCTGCTTGTTGTTCCCGCGCTTGCCGTGTCATCACCTCTGCAAGGAGAGAGATCTCGTGGTTGGGCGATGCCGACATGCTTCCTCAATCCCTCCGACGACGCTCGGGTGCAAGCGCGAGTCGTGTGGCTCGCCTGCTTCTTGGCCGTGGCGTAGACCCTGAGCAAACGGCAGACTGTGAAGCTTTCGGCGTCGCTGCTCCTTGAAGACTTCTTGGGAGCAACCTTCCCAGGACTTGCTGCACCTGCTCCTGCTACGACGGGAACTGTCCAAACGCGGCCATCGCCCAAACGCCATCTTGCAATTGGGAATCCATCCGGCTAGCGTGCGAGTCCTGCGCCATTCTGTCGCACTTCACTGCACCCACCTCAGACTTCGGAACAATTTAAGGGACACTGTGGTCGTGCTGTCGGACTCCGACCTCACGCTGCCAGAGCAGCAGCCACTGCTGAAGAAGAACTTGCTCACGGGCCTTTGCCTAGAGAAACGCACAGAAGGTTCTTGTGAAAAGGCCCAGCAGCCTTCGAACTTGAACAGTCACTCCATGCCGATGTTAGCGATCATGCTTTCGCACACGATGTCGTAAGCACTCTAACCCTCTCAAAATGTCGGACTCTGGGTCCGCACCATGTGATCGACATTGTCTTTCGCCAACGCTTTGCAGCTCGCCTGCCGCATCGTGCAATCGCTTGCATGCTCTGGCGTTCAGTAATATCATTTGCAGATTCCTGTTGTAGGCGGTAATGCGGCCTTCATTCTGAGAAGGTGCCGCTCTGCATCGGCTATCTGCTCCTCGTACATATCTCGCAGCGCTTTGTCTGCCTGAAGCCCGTATGCTTTGCAGGACACTTTCTCTTTCTTCGGTCAGTGGTTCATCCTTTGGCCAGGCCACCTTAGTTTGTTCTAGTGATCCTCGCCACGCAGCAAGGACGGCACAGGCCAGCGACCTTGCCCGAAGCAAAAGCAGGGGGAAGGGCCAAGGCCAAGCTTTTGCTGAGGTGCAGGCCGGCTTGAGGCACAAGCGAAATGTCCTAACACCTGCATCGCGGATTTTGTTTTGCATTGATGCCGCCGAGTCCGACGTCTAGCCGGGCTCATCTCAATGGGCAGAGGCAAGCTTACTTAAACCTACAATATGCCGGAAAGATCAACTTAAGAGTCGAAGAAGATAGCAGCCCAACACCTGGCGAGCGCCTTCTTCACTTTCCCCTTCTGCTGACCTCCAAGGCCTGCCAGCTGGGCCTCCAGACAACCCACGGCCCCAAATTCCCCGACGAGCCCCGAGAAAAAGATCTTTCAGAGCTCCTTTCCTGTGTCATCGAGGGTCGAAAATGCTTCCTCCCTGCTGACTCTGGATAACCTTCGGCAACCAGTGGAAAACAGCATTAGAGGATAAGAAGCGAATTCTATGCAGCACTTCGTGCCATCTCCCAGCAGAGCAAAAGGCTATCACATGAGGTTTTGGTGGTGCGACTGCAGCAGCTCAGTAAAATGCTGACTTGGACAATGCGAGCAAAACATTACCTCATATTGTCTTGTACGAGCCAACAATTGCTTGCCTGCAGCTTCTCCCACACTGGTTCCTCCCGACTCAAGAGTGTCCTAGTCGGCTAGTCTGCATTGCTGGGCATCCGCGTGTCAGTAAGAACCAGGCTAGTGCTCATGTGACAGCTGCTCCTACAATGTGGGAATCAGAGCTACCAATAGTCGAGGATTCGCCTTCGGCGGCCCTGCGACGTTGAAGCAAACGCACCAGGCAAGGCTACAGGCAGCCTTTGCCAGCACAGGGGCCTCACATGCAAAACAGATTTTGAGAGGCAGCGGTTGCCCGGTGACGCAAGAACATGACAAGGACAGATGAAGCCGATCAGGCCTTGAGTCATTGAGAATCTGAAAAAAGGCCTGGACAAGGCAGGCAGACGGAGCAGACGTGAGCAAAATGGAGCCTGGCCTCCGTCACGGCGCTCCGATCACGTCTGGTTTGCATCATGATGCCTCTGTCTGAGCGTTCGTGGCAGAATCTGACTTTTCTCCGATGACAGGAACTCGCCTCTGTCGTCTGCTTCAGCATTTCAGCGCGCCCCACCCAGCCTGGGACAGTGTCGACCTCGCAGCGATGGGCCGTCAATCCAATGAATCTCGACGATGCTTGGCTGATTCAGGCAGGGAGATCAGGTATGGCTGCTACCTCTCTGGTGCATCAGGGCTGGGGTAGTCTTCAGGGGAGCAGCAAAGCAGGGTACAGATGCTCGCGAACTGCATCCGAAGCAAGACGAGCTCTGCAACTGCCACTGGTTTTGTTTCGTGTCTTGAGGCGGTGTTCGTGAAGCTTCACACGCTGTTGGTCCGGGCAGGACGTGCAGAGGCAAGCACGTGAACATGCTTGACACATGTTGCAAGCGGCAACAGTCTTACCTCGTGACATTTCACCCACACGTGTTCAATGTACACAGCCGTCCGTGATCGATGCAAAACTTGTAGATTGCTTACTGCGTCGGTTTTGTAGGAACTGCAGGCCTGCTCGAATCGTCCTGCAGGTTTGGAAGGCTGTTGGTCCGAAGCCTGAACTGGACAACACACAGCGCACTTGCGAACGCTGCCTCTTGATGCCCTCCAGCCTGGAAGAGTTGTTTCGGAAGCCTAGCGTAAATGTCACCTCAGCCGTAAACGCACTCAATAGTCTTGCCCATGTTCCTCGGTCCTCTTCCTTTTAAGATGCACGCTCCGGACATTGGGCGCGGGAATTTGTGGCCATGAGTCTCCTCAAATTTACAGTTTAAACGAGCAGGTCTGGTGCAGCTTGTGCAAAAAGATGGGTTCGAATATCTTTGGGAGCCCCGTCGTTGGCAAGCTTGCTGCCCTCTGAGAAAGTGCAGCCCACCTGATGTTTTGTAAGCATCAGGCCGTCGCTCAAGCCACGTAAGCCACGTGCGGACAGGTTGGCTGGGGCTGCCGCGACGTTGCCTGAAAGCTTGCCAGGGATCAGCCCGCCTTAGGAGCACTATGTTTGGCAGCACAGACAACTCAAAGCCCTTGCCACGATTGCAGCGAAAGGTGCTGTAGCCAGAGCAGGCAGCATAAGCCTGAAGGTGAGTCAGGAAGCTTCCGCGGACGACACGTTCGACACCCGACGGAGTGGTGTGAAAGCAGATCGCGCCGGGTCTGTCACCTTCGCCAAAGCTAAGCTGTACAGCGCCGGGGACGCTTTCTGCATCCCGCCTGGCGCTCCCCAACCCCACTCTGCGCCGGCAGCCCCTCACACCGCCAAGTTCACAAGCTCGGACCGTCTTCGCCAGCTTCTGCACGATGCTCTCGAGTCTAGCGGGCGCAAGTCCTTAGGACTCGTTTGGACACTTCTGGTCCCGCCGGAGGCGACATGGTGTCTAAACACTCGCATGTCTAAGGTGAACTAAACGCTATTAAGAGCCCGCTCTAGCTACTGCTAGTCAGCTTGATTCTCCGGTAGCTGAGAACATATGCATTGTTCAGAATCTGCGTGAAATTCTCACGTCTGGCAAGTGTGGGAGCGATGCTGTCGTCATGCATCATCACTGGTTGCGTTGTGAGCTCCTCAGCAGTTGCAGCATCGGCATATCCATGACAGTAAAGGCACGGTAATAGCCAGTGTGGGCCAAATCTCCGATGTGAACTATTCCTCCGGATTTGTTCTTTCTGGCGACTGGCGGATCTCCATGTACGCCATGTACATTCGGCTCCCTTGGAGGAGGGGCCGATGGAAAGGCTTTTGCGGCAGTCGGAAGGGTTATGAACTGGTTGAGTTGAACACGACTTCTGAGTCTGCGGATCTGCCCTTTTTGAAAAGTGAATCTCGCCAGGCTCAATAGCAGCTGTGCAGGTGGCCTGGTCAGCATGTTACTGCTTTCCCCTTGGTACCACTGCTCGAGTGCACCTTGGACATCCCCAATGCCTTGTATGATGAGGGTAATGTAAGGCCTGGCTGGCGACCTGTCCAGGAGCTCCAGATTGCCACCCTCCCTCATGCGGAAGGTGGCCCATTCGCCTCTGAGGGGCGGACCCACTCGACCTCGGCCAACGTGGTGCAAAAGTTCCGTGACGTCATGTTGCTGTGTTGGTCGAAAGGGACTCGCCACAGTTCAGTCTTGAGCAAATCTATGTTGTTGTGATTGCTTAAGTGAGTGCCTCACCGCCGGTTCGAAGGTGTCGATGCTGCCCTGCTCGCTCGCCTGCAATCGATAGAGTGGCTATTGCATTCAGATAGCACTGATTGCGGCTGTTGTGCAAGCTGGTCTGCAGAATGGGGCTGGGCTCAGCCGCTGGTGGAGCCTGCACGGTGGAATTTGCTCGACATGAACTCGATGGCTGACCTCGCTTGCTTGCTTGCACTGTCTGGTGATACCTTTTTCGGCCTTGGCATCCTCGTCTGCATTAGTCTCCCCTGCCTGGCTTCAGATGCTTGGCCTCGGCCCCCGCTTTGCGTAGTGCCTCCCAGATGTTCGGCACTGTCCCACAAGTCGTCCATTGCAGCCTGGTGTGCCTTCCTTTGTCGGCTCACTTCGAGTGGCCGGTATGTGTTCCGGCTCGCCTGCGGAGGTCGTCCTGGGATGTTTCGGCTCCTCTAAAAAGGCTGCTGGAGCCGATGGCCTTCCCCTCGGCTCCGGGTATCGGCTGCCAGCCTGATTGGACCGCCATCTTATTCATGCTCAATGGCTCTTGCGGATCATCTCTTCCAGTTTTTGCTGGGCTCGATGCGTTCCCGTCTCATGCGTAGGCCAATGAGCTGAGTGACCGACTGTTCCTCGAGCTGGCAGTATTTGTCGTACGGGGTGGACACCTCTGGCCTGAGCGAGAGGGTAAGTAGCATTATAATTACTACCACCTTCGTCTTGTAGTTCTCCTTTAGCTTCTTCAAGGAGTGGAACCTGTGCACCATGCCTGGCTTGATGGCCCAGCGCTATGCTCTGAACCAGGGTTTGAAGGGACGATTCAGCATGACTGGTTGTAGCCGGCTTTCCAGCTGAGGTCGCAGCTGTTTCCACAGCTCCGTGCGCTTCTGCTGCGTGTGCCTTTTCCAGGTCTGAAAGTCCGTGATTTGTTCTCCACCGAGGTAACATGCCTGCGTAAGTGCTTCGACGACTTCATTATGCTGCGCGAGCTCTGGGTCTCGCAGCAAGTCCCAGGCCATCTGGGTTGTGAGTCCCTTGGCTTTGTCTGGCTGCAAGTCCCTGGTGGTCCGGGCTATCACTGGGCATTGTGTGGCATGAGTTACTCCATAGACTGGCTTGCAGCAGTAGGGAGAGGGGTGGTCTCGTATGAGCTTGGCATGAAAGAGCTTTTGCACCATGTCGATGGTGGGATTGCACCAGCGCCATAGCTTGGCATGTGTTCTGAGGATATGTGTCTTAACGGTGTGTTTGTCCAAATCCACTGGTTGCAAACACGCAGTGTCGTTGGAGCTGAGCTGCATGCTGCTCCGCCAGTGTCGGGAGCTTTACCTCTTGTGGCGCCTGTTCGAGCTCATCCTCAGTCAATGAGCATACAGACGTCTCTGAGCCTCCTGACCTTTGGGCCCAATTGGTCTTCTGTACTTCCGGCTCCCATGCGGGGCCGTGCCAGATTTGTCAATTGTCGTGTTCGGCTGGGCCTGCCTGTCAGGATTTGCTGATATATCTGCGCCGCCTCCTCTTCTGTGCCCTGGTCGGGGGGCAGCGTCGATGTGACCGGCGGTTTCATCCTCGGCTGGCCAGGCCCGGCGCCACGCACAGGTGTTGTTCATGATGTGATCTTTGAGCCTCCCATCGAGCTGAGGCGCTTGCCACAGTGTACACACTCTGCATACCATTTTTGGCGTTATGCGCCTGATTGCAGTCGTAGTCCTCACTGGCTGTCACCTTCATGGCATGTTTCCTGGAGAGGTATTGACTCAAGCTTTTTGAGAAGTCGAAGTAGAAACCGCATTCCGGGCACGCGTGCTGGGAAGCTGTGATCCCCGGTGATAGCTCAATGAGGCTGGCTTGTTGTAGTTGCGTCTGCTGCTCATAGTGCTCCGCAAGGGTCCGCCAGTGCTCCTGAATTGTAGGTTGCGCCTCTGGCTACTGCCCTCCATGTGTTGGAGTTTAGCTATTTCCAGCGGTGATCTCCCCAAGTTTGGCATTGCTGAGCTTAGTGATATGCGCTGGTGTGTTTGCGTAACACAGGTTTGCCATACCCTGAGTCTGGTCCTGACATCAATGATGCGTCTGCTTCTGGTCGTTCTCGCCAGCGGCTTGGATCTCCCGTCTGCCTCGCTGTCGCGATGCTTGAGGGCGAGCGTGGCGGAAGAGCGCCTGACGCTGAGTATACGCCACAAATACGGTAGCTCATCTACCATGAGCACCGCATACTGGCCTGCGATTACCCAGCACTTCTGCCCCTTTTGGACAGCGACTTGGCGTTTGTACGCAGCCTTGGCCGCTCTCCCGTGAAGTCTGCACAACACCTTAGACTTCTCGATATTTAGGCCGAGGCCATATTGCTTCAGGAGTGTGAAGAAGCAGGCTACCTGACCATCAAGCCGCTCCAACTGTTCCGGCTGTGTAATCCGGAAGTGTCCTCGCGTATCATCCACATACGCCCTGAATGGCAGCGATGAGAGTGCTCTCCCACCTCATTTGCAAGGTCTCGCAGCAGCTGAGAGGATAGAATGGAGAGCCCAAGGGCCTGGGCTAAGGTGCATCCCTGTCGGATTCCTCCTCTGTCAGTGTTGACCTGGGTGTCTCCACCTCCTGACCTAGGTACTTGGCCGTCTCATGCAGATGCAACACTGCCTCCACCAGGCATGGATCTGCTCCGGACAGTAGGAGGCTTCGTTGAAGCATATGCCCGTCAACCAAGTCGAAGGCTTAGAGAATCAGGCACCCTTGCAGGAGTGGCTGCTGTTTAGCGTCATACGTCCCAACTCCCACCCCGGCACCTTCGGCATATCTGTTGAGCTGTCCTGCCTCCAGTTACTTCAGGGATGCTTCAATGCTTCACCCCAGCGAAGCAGTCAGTCAGGTCCCTCTGTTACAAGAAAGGCAAACTGGGCAACAAGCTTCAAGGTTCGCTTACCTGTGCCATGAGCTGTTGCTTCATGACTGCAGCCATGGCCTTGCCGTCCGCTCTGATGAGCCCTATCGGGCGAAGGATTGGGCGCCTTTGTGGGCTTCGGCAGCAGCTCAAGTTCCGCGTCGGTCCATCCTGATGTTGATTTCGTCTGCGGTGTTGGCGAAGCATTGTCCAGCTTGAGGAACCCAGGTTTTTGGCTATTGCAGCCGGGTCAGTTGGCAGCGCAATGACTCCTGTCCGCTGTCGTGCTCTCGGCTCTAGCGTAGATGGTAAGTACTTGACTAGGGCCTGATGCTCTTCTTGAAAAGTGAGGAGTTGTCCTTGAGAGCCGCGCAATTGCATGCGTTTCCTAGGCTGCCACGGCATGAGTGCTCGATCGACTTTGTACAGCCTGATTGGCTACCTCTTTTGTTGCATAGCTCGGCTTCTTGCAATTGTCTTTGAGTGTAGTCTCGGCTCCTCTGAAGGCAGCGAGCTCTGCTGGCTTTCACCTAGCTATTGTCTATTGTATACAGTCCAGAGCCGACACAGCTTGAGACGTTGGCTTTGGATGGCACGACGCGCCGTTGGTTCGTTGGTTGGCCGACGGTGCTTCGTCGGCTTGGCCGGTCGACGCCGGTAGCGCCGACTGCTGCCCTGCTGTCTTCGGACCCGACCCCGTCGGAAGCCCACCCGGTGCCGCGAGGTAGGCCGAGGTGCATGTCCGCGCGCTCCGGGTACGGGCCCACCGGTCCTGCACCACCAGTTACAACTGAGGATACAGCCGGGGTCCTCAACGTAGATCTCTCCTTCGCCTCCGCCGCCGCGGCCACGGCCACAGCGCCAGGCGACGAGTTGATCGCCCTCACGAGCGCCCACTGGTCGAAGTAGGCCGGGACGTCCTCGCCGGCTGCTGCCACCGCAGCGGAGGACGTCGGCCGCCGCCATGACTTCTGCCGTCGAAAAGGTCGACATAGCGGCAAGGAGAGAATCTACAAGGAGCTGAAATCGTCGGGGCGACGCAGGGCCAGCGGTAGCTGCGGCACATGCGTCGTCCGACGAACTTGTCCCTGCACACATGTGTTACACCACAACTTGCCAATGCATGCAAACCGAACCCTCTGAGCCAGATGCCCTTCCCATGCTTGGCGTTTCGGTCTGTGTTTGAAACTTGGCCCGCTCCTCGCAACAAGCCCCTTCACTGTCCAGATCTGTCCAGCAGTCCGCTGAGCATCCAGAAGGCCTGCGCCTTCTTCCGCATGGAGTCATAGTGGAGCTCCATCAGGCCCCTTGACCTCTGCATTCAGAAATCTCTGGTAGGCTGCATTCAGCAAGACTTCCAGCCGAGGGTCGTCCCCAGTGACTTCTGGTGCCTGGAAGGTGACAAAGAAGGGCCATTCAAGTACCTCTTCATTCCCAAAGCGGAGTCGCATCAAACACCGAAAAGTTCCTACCCGCAAAGACTGTTCCTGCGCACTCTTCGAAGACACCCTCCGTGTCCTCCCACAGCGTAGGATAGCGCTGCAACCTGCAAGGATTTTCAGTGCAGGAACGCTCGTCACGGCCTTCAACAGTTTACGGCTGCTGAGCCAGGCGACTCACCGACCCCTGACCAGAACTTGCCTTTTGGGCAGCCGTACCTCTCGCGACGAGAAACGCTCGCTCCCCTCTCAGCCTAATCCCACCGAAAGGGGCACGTTCTTGGAGGAATGGCCAGCGAACAGGATGCACGATTTGCTGTCATTGGAGATGCCACCCACCTGAGACGTCTGAACACTGTCACTGTTCATTGTTTCAAACGGTATTGATGGTTGATGCCCACTGACCGAGCTTGGGACCAGTCGCTGTCGAAGCTGAACTAAACTACACGCCGCTCAGAGTCTCTTGAGCCACATCTAGAAACTCCGCAGCCAACTTCTTGCCAGGATGATTCATGGAGCACTCTCTAAACTGCCGTGATGTTCTACCAAGCCAGGCACAGGCTGCCTCCACCACCAAAAGCTGCTGCTGCGCAGCGTCCGCTATCTCTGCAGCTCGCATTAGCCGGTCGAGTCGTGTCTCCATGTTGCCAACCCACCTTAGCTCCGACAAGGCCACTAGCCGGTATTGTGATCCAAGCAGCACGGTGTACTCTTCATCCTGAGCCTGGAGCGTGTCTTGGCATCTGTGCAGGTGAGCCACCTCGCTGTCAAAAAAACAGCAAGCTGCAAACCTGGACACTTCGCCGTAAGGCTGCTGCTTCGTTGCTGGTTACAAGCACAGCGTACTTGAGAACTTGTTCGCAGATCTGCGTCTCGTCCGCGCTTAGAAACTGGTAAATGTCCTGCGGGTCATCAGGGCAAACTGCCTTTATGAGTGCCATACGATACTCAACAGTTGATGAACTTGCAATGGTCCCCTGATAACCTACTCGGTTGGTTTGCGCTGAATCTGATGTCGAGCATTGGTGACACCGGGATTATGAATACGAAAGTTCAGTTTCGAATCGACCCAAGTCTGTGTATACTTGTGTTTTTTTTCAAAGGATGGTTGTAGAATTGTACGTGGATGCGTCTTCACCACATATCCTCATTTCAAGCTCATGCCTTCGTAACCAGTACGGAAGGGGCGCATGCCACGAGAGCTGCTGCGACAGAAGGCCCGAATTTTCGCGTTTCAAGTTGTACGAGGCCTCTGTGCGTTACTGTTGCCGTTACCATTGCCACTACCACTACAACTACCATGACGATCACCAGCACTACGACCATCATGACCTTTACCACAACCATGATGATGACCAATGCCAAAACCAATTACGTCGCAGTCGCAGTATCAGTCATAGTCATAGCCATAGACATAGAAATAGTCATAGTCATAGTCGTAGCCGTAGTCCTAATCCTAGTCCTAGGACTGGGATAGGGACAGCGATTTCAACAGCGTCAGCAACAGGAATAGGAATAGGAAAAGGAAAAGGAATAACAATACTCTGTACCTGCTACAGCTACTGCTACTGCTGCTGCTACTCCTACCCCTGCCCCTACCCCCACTCCGACTCCGAGTCCGACTCCTACTCCTATCACTCCGACTCCTACTCCTACTCCTAGTACTGCTACTAATGCTGCTACTACTGCTACTACTACTGCTGCTGCTGCGACTCCTCCTACTCCTACTCCTACTCCTACTCCTACTCCTACTCCTACTACTACTACTACTACCTCTACTACTACTACTGCTACTACTACTACTACTACTACTACTCCTGCTGCTGCTGCTACTACTACTAACTATAACTATAGCTATAACTACAGCTATAGCTATAGCTATACCTATAACTATAACTATAGGTATAAGTATAAGTATAACTATAACTGCTACTACTACTACTACTACTACTACTACTATCCTTGTCCGGTTGCGGCGGCCTATATTGGGGGGGTTTAGATTATGGAGAGTTTAACAGTAAAGGCCCAAAACCTTATTTTTGTATGTCGTTGTCTTTATTTGTCTTTATTTGTCTTTGTTTG
>CAJNJA010011853.1:15163-38603 GCA_905231915.1 Symbiodinium necroappetens | reverse complement strand
ACCCTTAACATCCGCCCCCCCCCCCCAACCTACTCGATGGCTCGGGGATTTGCTTCCGCAAGGGTGGCTAGTCGAAAACTGCTTCCCGCGAAGAGCTGGCGGGCAGACCCGGTGAAGTTGGTTGCGATTTCACAGCAAGCTGTCTTTCAGCACATGAGCATCGGCTGCTTCTAGCACGATCTTTACCGTGCTTACAGGCTACTCCTACCTTCTATCAGCAAAATCGCGAACCTGCAATCCCATTCTGCTTGGAATACCGTTACTTGGTTATGCTTCAGTCCTGAACTCGAGGCGGAACATTCAAGTCCTACGCGCGAAGCAGCTCGAGAAAACTAGGCAGAGTCGAGCCGCGTGAAAGAAATGGGGCGGAGCGTGCGGCTGATTGCGCTTCGAGGGGTTGTGGACAGGGTTCAGGAGTGGGTTCTTGAGAAGTCAAGGTTGAGGGCTGCAGAGCTTTGCCAGCCCCACAGCGCCAAGCCGTGCATGCCGCAGCCTGGCTCGAAAGCCAAAATCCTGACTGCAGCGGGATGGCAGCCAGCCATTTGTCTGCATGGGCTTAACAGTTAGGGATCGATTTCCCAGTTGTTCAGGTCTTTCTCGCAACGCTGCCCTCCGTATGGTAGGCAGATACCTACCTGCTAATAGAGCGCTCAACGTCTAAACCCCTGTGCCCAACCCTAAGCGGCAACTAAGCCGCCCCTCTTCCCTTAATCCAAACCCTCAGCCGACACCCTTGCCCCTAAACCCCCTGAATGGTACACGTGACATGGAGACACAAAGCATGTTCAGGCCTGCACTGTAAGAAGATTTATACGATTTCCAGCTTTATGGTCACCGGTTTGGGAAATTAGGAAACTAAACATCGAATCTCCCATGTGCCAGGAGCCGGCTCATCTTGTTCCGGACCTAGCATTCACCTCGATTCTTGGGTTCTAGGATGTAAGGTTCTGGCAAAACTCCAGAGCTTGGAGCCAGGACCTACGAAACTTGCTCCGAGTTGCCTCTGCGAGTCAGCATGCAACTGCAAACATGCCGGAGTGGGTGGCTGTCCCAACCCCTTCCAGAGCACAAACCTGCATCCCCTGCGCTCCAACCCTCCTGCCCGAAATCCAAGACCCTCAACCTTAAACCCTGAACCCTAGGACCCTCAACCTTTTGATAGCCTTAGACCCTTCCTCCCCGAAGGTGATGCGGCATGGAACGAGCAGGACTTCCTGGATCTCCTCAGAGCGCCTGAGGGCTTAGGATTCTCCAAATTTGTGAAGCAGACGAGAATATCATAATCTTATGCTTCAGTTGGAGTATCAGATATTACAATCTACTACAATATGCGATAATATACGACAAAATACTTTACCATAATATGCGATCGTATACCGTAATGACTATGCCATAGTATACACTTCAAATACATATATGTGGTGTGGCAGACTCGGTCTGGAGGGATCGGAGCATGATGTGTCGTGGATAAAGACAGAGACAAGTGAGACAAGGTTAACTCTAGCTGAAGCCTTTGATGTTTTGGGATACAAGTCGGAAGTTTGGAGTTTAGGTCTTGTTTTTTTTTGGTTGGGGCGGTACGTTCCTTCGAGTTCGGGGTCAAGGACTTCGAGCGTGGAGGTGCTATGCAAAGAGCCCAGTACCTCTTGCTTCAGGAACCACCCTCAGATCAGAAGTACCCTGAATCTCAAAGTATATTCTATCGGGGGGTGTTGAGCTACGGTATCTGCGTTCGGGTATGATCATGTCGGATCCAAACCCTGCGTGGCACGCTGCTGAACCCCAACGTCCTCGATGTTATTTTACTGCCCAACCCGTGCAACAGACCTCGCCTGGCTATGAGAGCGTACACCTCGAAGAGCCCCAAACCCGAATTGTTTTGCAGAATGACTTGTTTTGTGCTTTTGGGGGCGGGGCGAGTATGCAGAATCCTGTCGTCCACAAGCACTATAGCTTCCGGCCTAACCGAAGAGCTCTTTTAGGGTCTGGTTCGATTTGTACGAAAGCCCACCTGCAGTGTTTGCGTCTAAGTTCTCCTGCCTTCAATCGCGAGATCCAGACACACCAATGCTTGCAGGACTCCAAGGAGGACAACCGCCGCCCGCTGTCGACGACGGGGCCTCGAGTGGGATAGCAAAGGTCGGATCCAGAATTCCCCAACGAAACCCAGAGAAAGAACTTACGGTGTAAGCCGCAAAGGCCAGCAGACCTGTCTTTGAGTTTGAGTTTAAGACGAAGGGTTGCAAGGGTTTCAGAGCTGAGCTGCAGAGCGTAAACACTCAGAGTCCAGCTGCAAAAAGGGCCTAGGGAAAATCATGCGACTGTGATTTGCTGGTCGCAAGCTCTGAAGGCTCGGGATCAAAGCTCTCAAGGCTTGGGGTGAAGCGGTCGCGAAGTTTTGTGGAATCGTGTGAGACTGAAGCGTGTAGGGAGGTTTGAAATGTAGGCTTCTGGGTTTCGGGTTCCGTGCAGTGGGCTTCATGCCGTTTAGCGCTTGGCACTTCAGCTTTTGAGACTAAGCTCCAGGATCTGGCCAAGCAGAGATTGCTTGACCCTGGCGCGCAGCTGACCCTCAAGCCCGAAGCCGCTAAACCCCACCGCCGGCAACTTGAACCGAGATTAGAATGCTGATTCTGTCGCTTGCGGCTCCACAGAGTTGTTTTTTTCTGGAACGTGCGGGGTCCACCCTTCAAACCTCTAACCCGGTTAGAGGCTTGGAGGCTCAAATCCCTGAGCCCCAAGCCCTTTCAAAGCTCTGAAGCCCCAGCACCCTGATTTCTGATTGCGTTTGGGCCTTGAAGTTTTTGAACAACGATGTCCACTCTGTTTAGTCTGTAAGCCCTTGGCCCTGATTTACTGAGCTTGCCTCTGACTCCCCAAACCGTACTGAGGAAGGCATGCTTCCATGTGCCGGACACCACACTGAACGCCTTTGGCCAAGCATTGTCAGAGTTTCGGATTCAGAGTTTTGGACTAGGGACTGGGGCTTTACGGTTTATTGATGGGCTTGGTTGGTTTAAGTCGTGATCGGACAGGCCTTTACCTTCAGGCCTGATGCACAGCGACACACGTTGGAGAACACGTGTCCCGAACAGGGCATGTTCTGCTGCCAAGATGTCTTTGAGATCCCTCAGGCCCACAGAGCCTTAAACCCCTAAAGCTCCTAAACTTGCGTAGCTTCGTCCTAGTAGGGCAGGCGGTAAAACATAGCCTGCACCCTAAAGATATGGTTCTGAGACAAGGACCCTGTATTGTGTGGAAAGCTTTTGGTCTTTGGTTCCATCTCCAGCCGGGAGGGGCCTGACTTTGTGCATTGCTTTGATTGGATGCATCGTATGTGCTATTTCCGAGCTTGCTCTTTCTGCCTTCCGCAAAATGGCCCGCCCTAAGGCTTAGTGGTCCAAGCCCATGTTGAACGAGTTGCCAACCGGAGAAGCCCCATGTCGAAGTCGCAGCAGCAAAGCCCTGGTTCCTTTTTTTGGTTCCTTGCCCAACCCTGAGACCTAAATGCTTGCACCCTGGCACTGAGCCAAGGCCCGAAGCCTTAAACTGCTTCTCCCAAGGTGATGGTCGGCACGACCGGCAACATTCTGATGGCGTAAGCCCGGCTGGCTTGGGACAACACGACAAAGAGAGAGGCGGAGAGACAGAGAAAGAGCGCGAGTGCGAGTGAGGGAGAGCGAGAGAGAGAGAGAGAGAGAGAGAGAGAGAGAGAGAGAGAGGAGAGAGAGAAAGAGAGAAAGAGAGAGAGAGAGGAGAGAGAGAGAGAGATACATATATATTATATATATAGATAAGATATATATATATATATACAGAGAGAGAGAGGGAGGGAGGAGAGAGCGGGAAAGAGAGAGACAGATAAAGAAAGAGAAAGAGCTAAAGCCCAGACTCAAAGGCCTGAAGCGCGTTTCTGTCCAGATGGTTGCGATTTCGTGGTTGGGCTGCTGTACTCGGACAGAATGGCGCATCAAAAGCGCTTGTCGTTGCGAAGCTCATCACCCAGGTGATGACATCCGCATGTGTTGCATCGAGGCCACGGCTGGTATTCGCAGACCTGAAAGCCGCTCATGGTATCATCGACGGGATGCCCGTACCGAGTCCGCGATGGGATGTAGAGGCAAAATAACATAAACTCACTTAGCTCCCTTGACATTCTCGAACCCCAAGGGCGAAACCCTATAGATGCTTCTCCTGTCGCCCTTAAGTGCCAAAGCCAAAGCAAATGTGGATTTTTGGGGGTGACACCTAAGGGAGAGCAGCTAGAAGCCACAGTATGAGCTGCAACGGTGAGACGATAAGTTGACGATAAGCTTTCGGGCTTCGGGATCCGAAATCAGCGGCTCTTCGATGGTTTTGTGTTCTACTGAGGGTTTGGATAGATCAAGAATTTACAGAAGTGTAGTGGTATAAGCTCTTAGCTCGTTTTTGTCAAGATCTGAAGATGCCAGGCTGAATGAAGGGGGGCTCCACTACCTCTTCGCCGGCGCACGTGCCAATGCCGGGCAGCCCTGCGCACGGTTCAGTTTGGAACGTAGAGCTTGAGATTTCGAGAGTCGGCAACAGAAGCATTAATTATAAATATAACATAATATACTATAATATAACATATTATAGTACAGTGTAGTATAATATAAAAAATTATTATAAATCGTCAGCCCGGCCACAAGCCGCAGGAGCCTCAAGAGACCCCGAGGCCACAGGGGCAGTGCAGCGGCTCAACTTCAGATTCTCTCTCCCTTAGCTTTGTAGTGAAGTGGATGGTGACAGGAAATCCTTGTTGCAGCTGCATTTTGCTCGTGAAGCCTTCTGGCCCCCGGCTCGACTGCCTGAACCTGACCTTGCAGCTGCATCAGTAGTCGCAGTAGCCAGAAAAACCAAGAGACATAATGGGAGCAATAGGTGTGAGGACGATGATAGAACACTGTAACACACCACGCAGAGAGTCAGCAAGATCGGCAACAGGAATATGAATATGCCCCGAGCTGCTACCAACAACCCTAAACCACAAAACCCCCCCTTGTGCCTTCCAGAGCTGAGTCGGTGCTTTGGTACTGCATCGCTAGCCCTTTACATTCCGGAGATCCGGTGATCTCAGATGCCGAACCATGGGTTTCATCCACGGTCATGAAGCCCGAAATCCCTGAAGACCAAAGCATTCTCAGCAATGAGCCCCAAACACCAAGCTCATAACCCTTTCAGGTGGGAATCCTCGCGGGCAGGTATATGTTCGAGGCCGATCAGGGAAGCTCAACTATGAAAGGACATCGCCAAGAGATGGCAGTTTTGCTTCAGGAAGGAATGAATACAGCAATCACATACTACAAAGATTCCAAATTTCCGACTAAGAAGCAGGCGGGAATAGTCTGGAATGAAATTGTCGCTTTAGCATTATTTGAGTTCGGTTCGTCGAAATTTCCTGCACTACGAAGTTTCAGTTTTGCTCTAAAACTGGTCTGTGGTTTGTTTGCGCATCACATCCTCAGGTAAGCCCCATGCCCGATACCTCCAAGAGAGTTTCTGTTGTCCTAAGGGAGTTTGGGCATTCAGGGATTCATTAAGGCGTCCTGCTGGAGTGTGAGTGAAGACATCCAGCTAGCCGGCTCGCCGATGCAGACTTCTTGAGCTTCATGGAAGGAGGGCTGTACGGTTTTCAGGCTGGCCGCGTGGCATCACCACTGTCACTCGAGGCTTTACTGAGGCTGTGTGCAACTTGATCCCGTAATCGTTTTTCCGGACTCCCAGCAAGAAGATGCCTTAGATCCCTTTTTCGGCAACCCCGAAGACCCAGCCCTTTCAAAAGCCTAGCCCTACAAGTCAGAAGCCTTCTCCACCGAAACCTAGCCCTTGCAATATATTGTGGCCTCGCTCCCCTTAATCTAGGGGCCTTAATTAATGATTATCTGTACTTTTGTTGGGGGTGTCTTTCTTATCATTTTTGGTAAAATCTACACCAAAAGCCTATTCTAATTATTAAGGATGCTGTATTACCCCCTCCGCGAGCAAAGCACTTAGCGAAGCTGCCTCCCCCCACGGGTGTCTTGGCCGGTTGTTGTGGAGGTCCGAATCCTCGAACTGCTCAGCCAGGCCGAGACAGGCGTGTTCGTGGGATCTCGGGGTTTTAGCTGAGGAGCCAAAGCGACTGTCCTGATAGACATCAAGGGAAACTCAAGGAAGGCCCTGTAGATTTGGGAGGCCTTGGGCTTCGAGCTCTGTTGCGCGTTCAGGGCCGACAGGGCTTTGGGTTTAGAGTCTAAGGTTAGGGTTATGGCTTGGTTGGGCGCTGTCTGATCGCGATTTCAGGGCTCCTGGCGTGCATTTCAAAGATTCCACAGCTTGCAGTGCTGTGTTCCACAGGAAAAGACCGGTTCGGAATCTTGAAGTAACGCCACGTGTCTTTGGGGTCCGACAATTCCGTACCCCCCTTGTGAAGTCCGGGAAAGCTCAGGAACGGATGTTTTAAATGGACAGTGAATGAGGTTTAGGGTTTAGGGTTTGTACTCTTCACCCCTTGATCCTGAACCAGATTTATCTGTAGCTAGCACGCGAGGGCTGAGACTGTGCTTAACCTCTTCACCACACAAATCCCCAAAGAAACACTCCAAATTGAGCAACCAACAGTACAAAGCAGCACCATGAAACTTTGTCTGTCATACGCAAATATAGCATAGGCTATAGATGCAGCCATACTGAGCCATAGTAGCTGGGCCGGAAGAACGCCATGGAACACGCAAAAACCCTGAAAAGAGGGCTTCCCGCAGCCCTGGACCGCTAGAGCCCTCAGCCTCACATCCTGAACTCGAAAAACCCCAACCCTAAAGCCCTACAAGCCCCAAAAGTCCCGCCAAAACAAAAAAAAACAGAAGCCTCAAAAGGCCGAAAAGCCTCAAAGCCCTGAGCCGATAAACCGAGCCAGCCCTTACGTCCATGGATTCTGCAGACCGGCTCGAGGTTTCTGGGCCTCTAGGGCTCTGGAGTTGTTCTTTAGGGCTTGGGTCTTTTAGTTTAGGCTTTAGAGCATTAGGGGCTTTTGGTTTAACGGTGTGATGTTGGGGGGCCGCAGGGGTTTAGGGTTTGGAGGTTTGGGGATTTCACGGACTCCGGAGTCGAGGGTCGAGAGCATGTATTGATTCAGACGACGAGCACGGACGGCCCTTTGTTTCGGAACAGTTTAGATGTCTTTACAAAGCCAAGAGCGCCAGTCTTGCACATCAAAAGTTGAATAGAAGTTAAAAGAGTGTCGTGGACGCAGTTGTCTCCCATTGTACATTTGCAGCGTCGGGAAAACAGCGACAACAATTGACTACAGTAACTAACAGTCACTGTCACAGTAATATGACGCTCTTTGGACATTCGACGGATTGTCGTCCCGAGTCACCACTGTGGAAGTCTACGCACCGCTTTTTCCAGCTGTTGTCGTGTCATCGCGCCTCTGCAGCCGCCATGCTTCTGTCGGCACCACCATGGGCAGCGCCCAACATCCGGCCAAGCGCCTTGCCAGGAATATTACACGACTACTACGGTGAACCAGGTTTACGGTGGCGGTGATCGTGATGATGTAAGCGAAGATGCTGTGCTCACCTGCATATTATGTCTATGCTGGTGGGCCCGGGGCTACTGTAGCATGATACGGATGAGGAAGAAGAAGAGGAAGCGAGTATGACCAGCAGATGATGACAAATAGAAGATGCCGGAGGTGGTGGTGATCAGGAAGGGTGCTGAAGACCATGAAACCAACGATGATGTTGCTGATGGCGAGATGGCGATAGTTGCTCTGTTGGCCCACCAAAACTTTGGAGTTCGGGTTGTGGAGTGCTGAGTTTCCGGGGTGAAGATTTCGATCCGCTAGCGGCTCGACGTCTGCATCTAGCATCGCGTGCATGCGCCAATCTAGGACCGGAAATAGTCCAAAAACCTTATACTTGCACCATGCGATTCTACAGTTCTCGTTCCGCGATCCGCTGCGCATGGAAGTTCAACTTTGCGAACTGTCCTCGCCCAAACACCGAGGGCCGGGGAGCTTAAAACCCCCAAGCTTGGCTCCTACAGTGAATTCCGATGGTCCAGACCCTCTTGAACTCGAAAACCTAAGGGACATGCTGTTAAAACTTAAGCCTGCAAAGCAATGTCGAGACACAGGACAACCTAGCTGCTTGGAGTATCACATGCTTTATCTTGGTCGATGATACAAAGCTTCCACATGCATCGCTGGAAAACGTGATCTTGGAGAGTTTTGGGGATTGTGAATAATCCTACGATTCAAAGCTCCAGCACTGTCAAGATCGCCGCCTTGCAAGTGAATCACTCCAGGCTTCGGCCTCTCTTCGTAGTTGCTCGGGGTATCATCTTGTTTGTGTGGATGCACGGTGCTACTGATTCCGAATTGTTCGTTTGTTGACTGGTCTCACTGCAATATGATGTCTTGCTCATTGGAAATAGTCCTACCATGACCAAAGCTATTGGGACAGGGCACCCAACTGTCAGGAGGATTTGTTTGGCTTCTAAGCCTTGAGCCCGGGACCGGCATAGCCACTCCATGTAACGACCCTTTGAATGTAATATGGAGGCAGCACTAATTGCCCATGTTACCAGGGAGACCTCATGAAATAATATTAGGGCATATTATACCCCAAAATCCTATTCCAATTAGTAACCCCCCCAATATAACGCATGTGGCCTCTTGGGCAGCTAAGTCAGCAGTGTACCCGCAATGTGTTTCGGGCTTCGAGCCCAGAACTTTTTGACTTTAGCCCTAAGCCTTAACGCCCTTAAAGATCTAAAACTAAGTCCTTACTCTATCAGAACCGGCGTCCCCTAACTTGACAAAAAGCCCCATCAGGTTCTAGGCCCTAGGATTTAGCTAGGGCTCAGGGCTTTAGGGCTTCGGGTATAGGATTCCTGGACTCTCTAAATCCTCAGTCGTAGAGGCATGGGGTATCCACCACGATCCAACGGACCTGCCTCGATGGTGCCGGTGCTGCCGAGCCAGATGCAGCCTATTCCACAGGCAGCTTAGCGGGTTTTAGAATTTGGGGCCCAAGGTTCGGGGCTCAGGCTTCAGGGCGGAGAGACCCCCAAATTGAAGAGGGTTAATCTGCAACATCTGCTCTTGTGGGATATAGTCGGCGGATTGGTTCGGCACGAGGCAGCAGTGCCTGTTTTGCCCACCCCTACACCCAACACCCACGAATTAATCTCGTTTCAAACTCCAGGAACCAGGAATGCCTTTAACTTTAGGCCCCGGGCAGACTCGTTCTCTACTTACAGAGTAGGCATCGTAGATTATAGGCCGTTCGTTTATTCAGAATCTGTCGACTCGCGCACACACCTAAATCCGAGACCCGATGCATTTTCGTGAGGCAGCACCTGAGGAACAGCTGCTACAGTCCATGGGCCAAGTGCCTGTTATGAAGCCGGTGGCTCCACTGAATGTGCTTCAGGTTCAGGATTCAAGGTGTCTCGGGCTTGAGATGGCAGATTGAACGAATCGCGGTTGAGAGTACTAGGGCCAGGAAGTGTGAGGCAGCACTGCGACCGGGGAAAGGTCTCCGTTTCGTGGTCTTAGGTCCAGGCTGAAACTCAACATTGTACAGGCACTTCTTGAAAACTGGCATACCTTATGAGCTTGATCTAGGGGTCGTTACGGGGTCGTTATGCAGCGTCCTTTCATTGCTGAGATTCCCATCAATTAAGCCCTGAAGCTTGAATCACGCTTGAACGCTCACAGCCCCGCAACTCGAGGCACCTCAAACACAAGGTCCTCCTGCGAGAAAGTGCTTTTTGGAGCTAGGAATTGACAACTACACTCTAAACCCTAACAGCCCTAACCCTCAGGGTATGCGGGCTTCATCCTTGCTAATTAGGCAGGAAGGAAAATAGACCCAAACCCTAAACGTCGTCATTGAGATCTCAACTTTGAAAGGCGAGGCCTTGCACATGATCTGATATACCCTAAACCCTAAATCCTAAACCCTTAACCCTAAACCCTTACGACTGTCTAATTAGTGAGTTCTTTTGCTGTTAACATGACGGCGGTGTGGGCTCGCTTTTTCTGTGCTCTCTGTTCTGAACTCAACCCTGCAATGCGGGCTCGTCCTTGCTAAGTGGGAGGGAAAAAACCCTTAAGCCTAAATCCTAAACCCTAAACCCGTAACCCTAAATCCTAAACCCTACACCCTAAATATGATCTGACATGAGAAAGTTTGGAATGGAAGTCCAGGCCTGAGCCGCCCAAAATCCCCCGTCCTGAAGGGCTTGAAGTGGAGAGCTGCTGGCTTAAAGAGGGTTTGGGATTTAGGGTTTGGGAGTTGAAGAGTTGAAGGATTCAGAGAGGTGGAGTTTGTTGCATTGACAACTCTGGACCCCTATAGGCCCGAAAGTGTGGCCGTAACCTCCATTCCCAGATCGATCAAACGGGGGCAGTACTGGTGTATAGCAACGACTCCAAAAGCAAGAAGCTTTTCAGCTTAGACCAATTTCCCGACAGAGCCCTCGAACACTCCCCCTCTCTGGCCTTCAACCCTATCCTATAAATATAAACCTACAGTACGGATACCCATAATACCCTGTAATACCCTATAGCTCATCGGCCATCAGTCGTTGCTCCGATTCTCAGGTCCCTTTCCAACCTTCGGAGCAGATGCCGGGCGCGACTCTCCAGAGCGAGCGCAACCGGGCTCGGTTTCAATTTTTGGATGTCGGGCTAATAGGCTTAAGGGCTTCTTGTTAGCGTGGGGTTTGGGAGGTTTTGGGGCTAAGGCTTAGGACGTAGGTCTTGGGACCTGAGGCTTAATGATGAAGTCGAGGTCCAGAAATAGATCAGTGCTTTGTGGTGGCCAGATGTGAAGATGTTCATCTTCCTCTTTGTGTCGGAACCCAGTTGATCAAGCTTTTAACCCTTTGCCCATCAGCCTGTTCTTCTTCAGCCACTTGAACTCTTCACCCGCTAAAGACCTTCTCATGTCCCATCAACTACTGGAGCATGAAGCCCTAAACTCCGAAACCCCACATCCTCAGGCACCGATCCGGTCGGCATGGCTCCGAATCCATGTCCCTGCAGAGTTCCGCAGTGGCCACAGGGCGTGTCCTGGCGGTGTGGCAAGTTTAGGGTGTAGGCTTCTGCAGTGGATTACACACAATGCCCCACACGCCAGCAAAGGCTGCCTTCTGTCATGTGCCGCTGGCCATGAATGGAAGCCTCCAGGGACATCCGATGATGAACCGGCACAGTGGCTTTGCAGCAATTCTGCTTGGGCTTCAGGCTTTGGGGGGGTTGAGGTCTAGGGCCCTAGAGTTTCGGATGCAGGGCTGAGGGCTTGAGGCCCTGAGGGTTTAGGGTTTAGGGAACGTAGGCGGTTTTGGGTCCGACTTCTTGATCCCTGAAGCTCTATAGACCCCGTTCCCTTACAGCCTGTAGGCCCTGGGCTCGACCATTAGTTGGGAAGTCTCTCCACGATGCAGTGAAGTTTCGGCTCTGACGGTCTCTGCAATGTGTTCCTTCAGGGTTCAGGGCCTACTGTCTCTCAGACTCCAGGATTTGAGCCGAGGTCCTTGGCCATAGGTCAAAAGACCTCGACGCCGGCTCGGTTCGACCCCGAAGCGAGTGCCTCAACCCTCGGAGCTCAACAGGCCCCTACACCTAAACTTCGGGTTGGAGGGTTTGGGTCGACGCCAAGCTAAGCCGCTTCAACCTTGGGAAAACCTGCACCCTGAAAACGCTAACAGCCCGTGGCCGTAGGAGCCCGAAGCACCGAAGAGAGACATGAACTCTCCTCAGGCGCGCCGATGCCGAATTTTGGTGTACCTGCCGAGCGCCGGGGTTCCGCCCCCTTGGTTTCTGGGCTCGCGAAGTTACGGGAGGATGGTGTTTTAGGGTCGGAAGAGGCCTTGAGGCTGGAAAGAGTTTGGGCTGGAGGGCTAACTTGACAACGGACATGGCCATGCAAATCCGGTTGCACCCTGGGTAGGACGTCTGCAAAGTGTAGGAGGCTATGTGGTTGTAAAGGGGGGGTCGTGGAGGCATGTCTGTCATGCTTTCGGCTCGCAGTGTTCGAAAGGCGCTGCTTCATCACCTGCGTCGTTATGAAAACTTCGCCCTGAACAGAAGCCCCATGGTCCAAATCCTGCCCAGGAGTTGGAGAGGTAGAGGCCAATAAAGGTCATTAACGAATCCATTCCCTTTATAAAGGCTAAACCCTAGCCCTAAACTCATTTAACAACAAGGGGGAGCCCTTAAAGCTTCGAGCCTCAAGAGCCCTAAACCCTATAAACCTTAACAGAGAAAGCATGGCTCCCTCAGGTAAGCCAGACCATCCCGGGGGTCCGGGCGACCATCCCTTGCCAGGGCGCGATCCCTGGTTGTTTTGGGCTCTGTGGGTCTCGTGAAACACCAGAGCCCGCTTTTTGAAGCCTTCTAAGCTTCAGAGATTCAGGGGTTCAGGGTCAGATGAGGGTAGGTATGACCCGACAGATGAATTTCCAAGCTGCATTTCTGAAGTTCAGTGTTTGGACTTGGCAAGTGCTGTACACAGACGCCTTCGCGAGTTGGGCCTCAAAGTTGCAAATGCAGATCTGGATGCAGGTTCTTGTAGGCCGGAGCACAGTGGTTTGAGTTGGCCTCGGAACACCTCCTAGTTCACATCTGGCGGCCTGGAGATTCTTTGCTTGAAGTCTTCGGACAGAGTTGCTTTCTGATGATCGAGCCCTTTTCTTGCGGCTCCACCCTTGCAGTCATGTCAAAACGATACGGCTTAAAGTACAGCAGACTGTAAGGTTTCGGTTGTACTAGAACCGCCAAGCCTAACCTCATCGCCTTACGTCACCTTAGGTCCCGCGACTTCGAAGGCCAATCTAGGGTCTTACTGTACTACAGTATTCGTTGCAAGTCATGTTTTGGGATAGGGCTTCGGGTCGGTCGGCTATGTGACCGAATCCGTCCATTCTGAGCTTTGATCCTTGACCGTTTTGTCGCACGACTGTGCCCATAATCACTAGCCGCCATTCTGAATGCCTACCCTCCGGCGCTCTAGACTCTCTTCGTCACCTGTATAAACCCTAACAAATCTTCCACACCCCAAGACCCACAAAGCTGCGGATGCTGCAGCACCTCCCGAAACAGGTGCTGAGCTGTTGCCAGAAGCAAGTGGTGGCTCCCCTACAACTAGGGCTCCTGGGCGAAATGTGAGCTTTGACAAAATCAAGGACTCGCTGCTGAGTTGTCAAAATCCATACCGCCACTCTGTGCTTGTAGCAGAGTTCCTGTACTGCTTGTACTGATCGGCAGGTGTTTGGGGTGCAGCCGTCCGGATTTGGGGATGTGATGGTGAGGGCTTGCGGTATTTCCCGTAGCTTTGGGCCTGTTGGGCACCCCTGAAACTTCTTAACCCGCAGCCTTGGCCAAAACCGCAAAGGGCCAAACATCCGAATCACACCAACTTCTGGACTGCGAAGCTCGATCTTACACCTCATCTAAAATCCCAGTGCCCGAAAGTCTTCCAGCTCTGCCCTTTCGGGAGACTACGCATGCCGCTGCAGTCTCTCCAAGGGTTCTTATCCCTAATGGCTCTAATGCCACTATGTCCAAAGCCATAGCACCCTGAAGAAGCCCGACGCTTCAGTGTTTAGGATGCTAAATAGACTCAAAGAGAGCTGAAGAAAGAGGCCCGAAGAAGCCCGAAGCAATGCAGGCTACCCAGGGCGGTCCTGCCGGACCTCCGCCGTCTGAGCCCTTGGTACAGACTCTCAGCCGCCCGGCCATGTGGCACTGCAGCTTTTCTTTAGAATACATAAATACACACACATACATTCACGAATAGTATGTATTCTTATATTACACATTTTGTATGTTTTGCATTTTCTACAAGCTGGCATGCCCTGTATATATATATATATGTATATATATCTATATGTATACGTATGTATGTATGTATGTATGTATGTAGGTAGGTAGGTAGGTAGGTAGGTAGGTGGGTAGGTATGCATGCATGTATATATGTAGGTATGTGCATAGAGAGAGAGAGAGAGAGATGTACATACATGCATGCATATTTGCAAATCATCTTCTTTTACGTATTCCTAAGGCTTGTCCCGGCGGCCGGGTCAGATGCCGGCTTCCGGTGACAGTCCGGCAAGCCATGCCACCGCGCCAGAAGGGCTGGCACCTTGCCTCGCCGCTAGGGGGTTCTTGGGTCTAGGAGTTTAGGGTCTGTAGGCCCTAGGAGGCGCGAAGGACCCACAGTTGAACGCATCTAGGAGCTCGCAAAGCATTCCGTATACTTCCTAATATAAACATACTTTATTATCTATGGTCTAGAAGAGGGCCACAGGCCGCACCCCTCATTTTGATGGATGTGTCCCGGAAACAGGATTTCCGAGTACCTAGGCTTCGAACTTACCTAAACTCTGAATTGCAGTACGTTTTACTTGTTTCGACCCTGAGTTGTAGTATTTTCTTCGGAGAACCGAATGGTCAGGGTACGGTGCAACAAGCGTATTCATCGTATTCCAATCTAGAAAGCCAGTGTCTTCTCTAGTCCAGTGTTGCGACTTGGAGCTTTGCGGTTTGGGGGTTTCGGCTGTGGGTACCCGAAGCCCGAAACCCGATGTGGCGAAGTGAGAGACCTCGTCTGGCTGAGTTCGAGTTGCGAGAGCGTAGACCCTATGTGGCCTTGGGATTTGGTTTGCTTGTCGATTGTGTTCATGCTTTGCCCTCCGAGTTTGGGCCGAGGGCTTTTGTTCTCTAATCTTGACAAAGAAAGAGTGTATGGTTACGGCATGCAATCTCCAAGTAAGGCTGACCTTTTCGGGCGGCGTGTTTCCGGATTGCGAGGATGTGCATGTTTTAGGGGCTTGAGCTTTTCTGGCTTTGGGTGGAGTGCCGCCTGGAACTTTGAATTATCAACGTTTGCCTTGCTGGCATGGTTGCCTGCTTGAAACGAAGGCTCTTGTCTTTCAAAAAGAAGCCTAAGGCCCTAAGCCTCCAAGCCCTGAAACACCCTGCCCAGACCC
Organism: Symbiodinium necroappetens; assembly: GCA_905231915.1. NCBI lineage: Eukaryota > Dinophyceae > Suessiales > Symbiodiniaceae > Symbiodinium > Symbiodinium necroappetens. Next base: position 23,597 of record CAJNJA010011853.1, on the reverse strand, counting down.
TGCGTGACCTGTCCCTTTAGGTGTGTGGCCGTTGCTACTTCTGAAGGTCCTGCATAGTACTGAGAGGAATGGAAGGAAGGCCTTCGGGTGAAGTCTTAAACCGCCAGCCCCCTGAAGCTCTGAGGGCTTTACAACATCGGCCCTTCGGGTTTAGGGGTTTAGGGTTGAGGGTTCAGGGGTTGAGGGTTAAGGGGTTTATAAGGTTTAGGGCTTTAGGGGTTTAGGGCTTAGGGTTTCTTGGGAAGCCCGGAACCTGCATAGAGACCAGGTGCACATGGCTCCGCCACACGTGCCCGCTCGACCGATGCTGCCCGTGCCCTGGGCGATGGGTATGCCTCCTAGGGGTCCAGGCAGCTTGGAGGCAGCTGTTTATTGATCATTAGGGTTTAGGGTTTAGGGTTTAGTCTATCTTGATCTTAGTAGCTGAGTAGGTAACCTGTAACCTTTTTGTGCTTATATAATCCTACCATAATTGAAAGGTTAACCTTTCTTGGGCTAGGGTACTCAGCTCCTAAGTGATGATTTCTATCTGCTTCCAGGGGGTCCCTGTAGGGGTATTCATGCTGACGGTTCTATATATACAAGGAGAGGATAAAGTTTGGGGCAGAGGACATAGGGCAGAGACTTTTTTTTAAAGGGGTTTTCAAGTTACACGCCCTGAAATTGCCACGGAAAAAAGCAGCCAGTGTTCTGGGTCGTTTTGAGATGGAGGGCTTCAGACTTAGTGTTTGACGTCAGAGGCGAAGGCTGTCGGTTTGGGACCTTACCATCATGAAGACGTTAGACTGAAGTTGCTATCCCAGACCCGAAACCTATAAGCACCGGGCCTTTTTTTCAAGCACAGCCCATCATCAAAGGCTCTAAACCCCAGTAAATTCAATCAACCAAGACCGGAACACCAAGGTACGAATGAAAGGGGGGCCATGATGATGGCAAACACAGCCATCCTCGCAAGTCAGGCGCGGATGGAGAGAGTTATTGCAATCGTTAATTGGAAGGGATCAGGGTTCCTTCTAACGAGGATCCCAGGATTCTTTTGGAGTATGCGTTTGTTCGTGTCAGGGCCGAGGGTTTGCATAGAGGGTTTTGGGGTGCAGGATTGGGGGTTTAAAGTCATGAGATGGGCGATGAATGTTGTGGTGATACTCAGGCGATTGCACAAGTCCCGGTGCAGGAAAGGATTTAGGGAGTTTATAAGGTTGAGGGTCTGATGCCCCAAAAGCACGAACTCGAAACCCAAGAACCCCAAACCCTAAGCCCTAAACCCTGACGAAGTTCAGACAGTCCGAAGCCTTGCTGCGTGCGAATGTGTGAGTCGAAATCCTCGGGGATCAGGCTCGAGGTGCAGTTTTAGCTTAGAGTCTAGGGTCTGAATTTAATTTTCTGGTTCATCATTATACGTATGGTACATTATGCCCCCCGAACCCTAATCTAATCACTGTCTCTCTCTCCCTCTCTCTCTCTATATATGTATATATATATATAAGGTTGTTCGTGCAGGTCACAATTTAAGGCTTAGGGTTGAAACGGCTTTGGTCTGTTGCGGATGCATGCGCCTCCAAAACCCAAAGCCGTGGAGCTTGTAGTTTTAAGATTCATGACGAGTGGCCTGCGGTAGGTTTCGAAAAGAGGGTTGAGGATTGCGACGTTCGCGACCCGGCCAAGTGACTATCCGGATCAAGATCCAGCACGGGGGGGCCTAAGAATTGGAAGATGGATTCTTCAGGGAATATCTTAGCTTATCTTGTCTAGTCCTACTAGCCAGGCCCTTACACTAGGCAAAAACCAAACCCTGAACCCTAAACCCCATTAATATTAATTATTCTGAGTATTAATTAATGATATCTATTGTTATTGCATTACCTCTGATCCAGGCCCCGCCTTTCGTGCCCGTGGCCGTCGTCCCGCCGCCTCCTGGGGGAGCTGTGGGTTCCAGGGAGGTGCATCTGCCAGGCCAGGCCGCCCCTAACAGCTCGTATATAAGGTATGTAGGGTTGACTATGAGTTCAGGGTTTCGGATTCCGGTCGCTCTGTAAGAGTTGTAGTCAATCATAGGGTTTCATTTTGGGGTCGGGGCTCTATAAGAAAAGAAGGTTATGTCTTGGATTCGGTCCTGCCCAATGACAGCGCCTACCGGGGTTTGGTTTTGGCTTCTCGCGGCGGCGCTTGCGGGATTCATGAGCGGGGTCATATAATGCAATGTGGGTGTTTTGGGCTTTGCGGTTTCAGTGTTTATTTTGGGCTTAGGGTCTGAAGGAGTTAAGGATTTTGGGTTTAGGGCTCATGATAAGTTTTATGGGCTGTACATTGTCTCGACACGGGTTTCATGCGAGTTTGAACTTCTCGAACTCGTTTGGGAATTCCAGGGTTATCATGCGCATTGCGAATTTTCCTGGTGGTAATGTTGTTGGGGCTTGGGCGGTTTCGGGTTTGGGTTCAGGTCTAAAGACATTTGGAGCCTCGGTTTTGTGGTTCGGTATTTAAGGTGTTAAGTTTTTTTGTATCCTGATTTGGGGTTCTAGATCTTCGACACATGTCCCGGGCCAGGACAGCAAGCGCCCACCATTGGCATGTGGTTTGTTCAGCAGCAGATGGAGAATCCGGCTCGCCAGGCAGATACAACACCAGCATCTTGACGCAAATGCCGTCGAATAACCCGAAACCCCGAATCTCAACCTTCTAATGTCTAGGCCCAGGCTGTCACTATCGCTGAATCCCAAACTCAGGAGGTCTCGTGCTTTATTTCCGACGCAAGGGAGTCACATGGGAGTGTAGGGCTCGCAATGTGTTAATGCAGTTCTTTTGGTTGGAGATATTCTCTTCGTCGGTGGCAAGCTTGAGTCGCAGATTTGTCGGATGATTCTATACATGTATATATATATATGTCCTTGTGACTCTGCATCTATCCTGGCATCCAGAGTTTGACGCAAGACTCGGGAATTCGGTTTCAGGCCGTTCTAAGCTCTGAGTCTCAAACCCGAAACCCCAAAGCCTCAACATGAACAAAGCCCCGAGACAGAATAGGGGCCTCAACATTCAGACTAAGGTTGTGGCTATGCTTAGTCACCCTTGTTACAGGCCTCCTAAACCAGCCCGACACCATACTCCTCAAACGCCGAGGCCGCAAACCCCCTATCCCATCTGCAATCCCAAGCCCTAGCCCCAAGCTCTAATTTGGCCTGTAATTTAGAATATAAACCTCGTCTGCTGTGCCATAAACCCTAGCTCCTAAGCCCAGAAACTCAGAAAGTGGATCCCCTAACAAAAGCTCATAAAGCCTGACAAGCAAGCCCTACACCCAGAGCATCCACAGGTTCACCATCAGAATCATCCGATGCATCCCTTACCCGCTCAAACGGCTCCAGTGCCTTTGCCAGGCCCCTGCTGCATTGCCGAGTGTCTTACGTAATGATAGATGAGCCGGGATGATTGGAAGAGGGTAATAGGACATGTCAACACTACGAGGGGCTTCGATGATTGCAGTGTGGCAATTCGGGTTCGACGGGAGTCTCCGATCGCGGATCTGCTCGGAAATTTCGGATTTCGGATGTCGTTGATGACATCGGGAAGGTCTGAAGAGTGCTGAGCCTGGGGCTGTGCAGGCTCGATGGCGGGCGTGCACATGGTCCAGCGTGAGATGGATCTTACACCTGTGCCCGGGCACATGAGCTGTCACAAGTTTCAGGCCTTGTGTTCTATGGTGCTGTTGCTTCTCACGTGATGTTCATTGCAAGAAGATGGTTTCCCAAACTGAGCAGGAAATTCAGCCCTCCAACGGGTTCCTCGAAGCTTCCGAGATCACAACCAAAGTTACCACAGCCCCCACAAAGGGGTTCCTTCCTCATCCTGGCCTCAAAAAATGTTGGTAGGCACTTGTCGTAGTCCACACCTAAAGCTCAAAGCCAAGAAGCCCCCCACCCCACCCCTCGCCATAACCCTCTCTCTAACCTCTCGTCCGAGACCGAGGTCGCCTCCGGCCGTGCCCATGGCTCCACAATGCCACTGACCTTGACTCCCCGCAGGGATCCTGGGATGATGCATCGAGAAGTTCTGACCGCCAGTCAAGGCTGGATCGGGTGGTGGACGCAGGATTTTGCGTCTGGTTCTGCTGTCCTGAGTACTGCAAGGTTCGTATAGAGGAGGCTGGATGCCAAACAAAAGTCAAGGGCTTCAAGGGACTCGGTTTGGGGTTTAGTTTAGGCTTGGCATGTTAAGTATTTGGTGGTCAGCTAGAGTCTACCTACCCCGAGGACCCTCAATCGGCAGTTGGAGTTCGTGCTTCAAAGAAGCTCTCCCGCAGACTCCACAGCCAAAAGTAGAAATGATCATTGGGCTTTAGACCGTCAAGTAGGTATTATTTGGATACTTGGAGTCTTCGAGATTCGCAGAGCTGTCAGATGGCTTGGGCGCTGAGTAGGCATCGCACGAGACACTGTAATACCGAGTTTACTCGGCGATTTAAGGCCTAAGGTTCGGGGGTTGGGTTGTGGCAGCAGGCTCAAGCAAACAGTCCTGTGGGGGTTTTGCAGAATGCAAGCGACGATGATGTCACGACGGTTCATACAGGAGCCCCCCCCTAAAATCGTGGCCCCTAAGTCTCGAAACCGTCCATATCGAACGACCCGAAAGCCGAGCCCGAGCCGGTGGTCCTGTCGGAGGAGTGCGATGTGCTACGGGCGAGCTGGGGAGCATGCCGCGCCAGTGGCCGGAGACTGCTCCGGCAACTTGGAATTCAATAGCCTGCGCACCCACTCAAATCACGAACGTCTGCTTGATTCCCTAAACCGGACCTTACTCCCGCCCAGTTTCTAAACTGTTTGTAGAATATATCAATTTTCAACAGAATATCGAGGATAGTTTACGCCACGTTACAAGTTCAGCCATGCGACATCCTATTTTTTGGAGGAGTTCGGGTCTCTGAGTGTAGGTGCTCAAAGGCTGAACTTGAAGCGCTTTATAACCGGTCATACAACGCAGGAAGCTCTAAACTCCTGAAGCCAAAGCTGTATCACTACTCACTACACTTTCAGCCCCGTGATAGAAGCTCATCCATTTTGCAGGCTGCATATCCGGCGCAGCCCTGCCCTGCCAACCCACCACTTCTCCCAGGAAGCCGGTGGCCCCAGTGGTTTTTGGGAGGATTTGCAAAGTCAGGCAAGGCTTAGTGTCTGGGGTTCATGCTTTAAGGGTCAGGGATGTTCAGAGTCTTTGGTTTGGGGCGTAATTGGGGTGTAGAGTTAGATGTAGTTGCCACTAGGGCGTTAATGAGGCTCCCATTGCAGACTTAGTTCCAAGACATATACATGCTACAAAAGAGCGCTAGGGGCCTTAACCTGGGATTATTCAGGCCCTTATGGTATATTTGAGAGTAGGCTTCAGCTTCAGCGATGAAGCTGAGGGATTACAGGGCATTATGTCTTCAACAATGTGGAAGTTGGCGCGAAAAGGGCTTGTGAGACTGGTCTTCGAGTTTAAAGCCCAAAGGGCCAAGCCCAAACAAGCCCAAAATCTCAACATCCACTCCCGGCATGTTGATCGGCCAACTGCTATGCTCCAAACCCGACAGCCGCCAACTAATGCCTTCAATGTGCGATCAAGGTCTATGAGGTCTAGGTCGTGTGGCCAACGATCATGGGATTGGTTGAGGCTTCGGTTTGAGATGGCGAGTGTCACCCCAGTCAAAGCAGCCTTACTTCCAAGCCTTGAAAAATTCCCATCTCCCAATAGCGGCATGACCTACCTAGTGACCGCATTTTCGGGGTTTGAGAAATAAGAGGCCCGAATATGTAGACCCCTTCTGGTAGGATCCTTCTGAGTCTGTTCTTACAGCTATTAAACTTATTAAACCCCTTAGTAAGGTACGCCCAGTGTTAAGAACCCTACACCCCTGCCCTCCTTAGTCCATTGTGCCAGCTCAGGCACCGAAGAGCGGGATGCTACAGCGGCAGCTTCTTGAATTGAGCTTACATCGGAAAGCTTCCTTGGTGGTTGAGTGCATCACCCAACTCCCCAATGTCCTTTGGGGTTAAGCAGTACTGAACTGTTGAGGACAACAGAAACCAGAAACCCCAAACCTTAGAAATTTAAACCAGGACACTCCCTAAACCCTGAAACAAGAGCCCGAGGAAGCCTTAGCTAAGGAGTGGACCTGGGATTTTGGGAAAAACCGCCTGGTGGCCTAGGGTTGTCGTAGCCAGGCGAATCTCCGGCTCAGAACTGTAAGCCCCCCCGAACCCCCAGAAAATAGGACACCTGAACCCTGAAAGGTTGTGGGTCCAACTTTCAGGGTTAAAAGCTAAAAGTCTATTTGACTGAAGCCCTCTAGCCCCAAAGATGAACATTAAAGCCCTGACCCCCTGAGCGTAACCCTGAAACCGGCGAGGTGGGAGGCACAACAGACCTAACCTCAAGCCCAAAGTCAGCCAAAGAGCCAGCAGCCTAACCAAGCATGTTTTTAACTAGCATACCGTAACTGTTTATATAGGTGCTAAATAGAATTCCCAACATCGAGTTGTTCAGGGCCCTACAACCCACAACAACTCAGGCTGGGAGCTAAATTGTCCAGTCCTGCACCCTGCTCAGTCTCAACACGCTGAATGTAGTTTAATATACTACAATGTAGTAGAATACAGTATAACTCTAAGTCTAGTATAAACAATACACGCATCTTGCAGGCTCCACCCAGCTAACGAATAAATCGACCGTGCGACGAAGGGAGTGAGAAATAACACAAGATGGTAGTTAGTTAATTTCGCAAGACTCGAGGCGCCTGAGCACCCCCGCTTGTCAAGCGTAATCCGACGGAGCAGAACAAGAACCACAGCAGTAGCGGGACCTAGGACTAATCATCGTAGGGATGGCTGAAGGTGGCGACTGGTCCTGTGGGACAACCGCATAGCTGCGGCTCTATGCCGCTGCGGATTCTCCCAGTGGATGCTTTGGCTGCCAGCTCAGGCGGGGAGCAGCAAAAGCAACAACTCGCGATCTTGCAGTCAGTCTCCCGTTTTGATGCACTTGGCGTATAGAGGCTTGAATTGAAGATTGAATGAACAGTCTAGGACTTGTTGCTTGATTTCGGACATGTAGAAGTTGGTTCCGCAGATCGGAGGGAAGAAACTTGGTGCTAAACTTGGGAGATAAAGTGTCGGGATGAGATAGCAGGCAACATTTCTTCGCAATCAGGAAACTTCTGCGCAAATCAGTCGCTGTTCGGCTTCCGGCAGGATTCCCCGATTTTTGTTTTATGCCTGCTGCTAGAGGTCCACAGAGACCAATGCCAGCGCATGACACCACGCCGGCAGCTTGTCCCGCATGGCCGTCAGACTGAGTGAGGGGCAGGCTGCATACATTGGTTGTTCAGAGCCGCTTTTTTCTGAATGTCTTCATGCCATCCAGTTTCTGTCTTTCAACCCAACACAGGGCGAGCTGACTTCAACAACCGTTGAGGGGTCACGGCGACCGTCAGCTGTAGCTGAACAAGCTTCCGGAAATGCTGGATATCCAGACAGCCAATATGTACAAGTTCCTATATTAGAACGGTGGGGCGTCCCGAGGATTCTCCGTACAGAAAACCATACTGCACGAAATCGTGTTTAAGGTCGAGGGTTCTGAGTTCAGGCTCGGTTGAGGGTCGGTTCGGGGTCAAGGGTCGAGGATGCTTGGCAACATCAGGTCCATCATGCTCCTTCGCCACCTGCTCCACAGCAGATTCCTCCGCCGACACAGGGGATGCTGGCAGGCACTGAGTGTATGCAGAGCCACCGCCCCCACACAATGGACCTTGAACGCCACCCTATACACCCTGCAATCGTCGAACCCCACAGAGCACCGCGCAGACCTCGAGACTCAGCCGTGTCCGGACCCCTCAGACGCTCAACGGCCTACACCTCAGACTCAACCTCTAAGCTCCACAAGCTGCAAAGATTGTACAGCGCGGAAGTCTGAAACCCTCCAGACCAACGGCAGTGAATCCTGTGCTTTACTTTTCAACAGTTGTTGAGCCGCAGGCCTGAAACCTGGAAAACTTGACACTTTCTACAATCTAAAGGCAGAAGTCCGGAAACCCCCCACAAAGCCAGCAATCCCGAAGCGATCTCTCAGCTTTATATGGCTGTTAGATTGTTGTTGAGAAAGGCTCTACAGCGGCTTTATCTGGACGTCTTAAATCCTCAAAAGCCTATAACGACGGAAGCCTGAGCCTGAACCCTCACCGCCAACACCTTGAAGCCTGAAACCCCTTAAATCCCAACAACCCCAGAGATAGTTTCATACCCTCATACGGGAGCCCCCAACAGTATCCATTCATAGCAGCCCTAAGACCCTTCGCCTGTCGGAGGCTCCGAGGAGAGAGCGGCTAGGCTTTCTGCCTCTCGCCTTTCCTCGGCTTTGGGGTTTCGGGTTTGTGGATTAGGGGTTTCAGGGTTTCAGGGTTCAG
>CAJNJA010011853.1:0-15153 GCA_905231915.1 Symbiodinium necroappetens | reverse complement strand
AGAGCGAGCGAGAGAGAGAGAGAGACGGAGGGTCTGAGGGGGTTCAAGGTTTTTTGGCATTTGGGGTTGGGTTCGTAGTTCTTGTTCGGAGTTGTTTTTTGTTGGCTTCTGTTGTAACTCGAAGGATTTTTCACCACCCAGGGAATAAAATCCGAGTATGTCCGCTTAAATAAGGTAGGTCGGCTACTGTTTGGGTTACCGGTAGGTTTGAGAATTATGTGTTATGCGGATTTGGAGGGTCTGGGTGTGGGGGTGCAGGGCCTTATGATGAGGGTTAGAGGTTCAGGTTTATGTGTCTGAAGTTCTGTTCAGCCTGGCAGGGTGGATTTTGCAAGGCTACGGCCGAGGCTTGGGGGTGTTGTCGTTTGGGGTTTCTGGGTTAACTGATGTCGAAAAGCGCGCATGGACTGAGGGTACTGTGACATCTTCTCCCAATCGAGCGGCCCTTAGCCCGACGTACTTGGATCCTCAAGCGTACACGCCCCTTAAGGAGCTCTCGTATCATGAGCCTGTAGACCCGAGAATAGAGCAACCTGCAGCCAAACCCTTAGCCGTAAGCTTGAGCCTTCCCTCAGCCGAGCCAGCCCAAGCCGGGCCTACCACTGTCGGGTACGAGTAGTACTGGTGGAGGTGGTCGTCGCAGTAGTCGGGGGAGGACACGTGGTACCGAAAGCCGGAACTTGCCAGGAACCAACCCCCTGAACTCGGAAGTCCAGTTCCCTGAACCCTCAAAGCGCAAGCCTTGAAAGCAACAAAAACCCATGAATCCGAAATCCTAAACCCTAAACCCTAAACCCTAACCCATGAATCCGAAATCCAAGATGGGAAGTGGCACGTTGGGCCGCGCCAGCCTCGGCAGTTCCGTGCCGATCCGATGGTCTCCCGTTCCCCAGGAGCCTCCGGCGGACAGAGGCCGGAAGAAAAGCTTTCCTTAATATTATAGAGGCCTGAATACCTATACTATTTTGGGGGGTTCCTTACTTAAAACAAGGGGCCTGAATAGTTTTACCTGTACTTTTTGGGGGCTTCCTTATTGTAGTTACAGTATACTATCCACCGAAACTTATCTAATGATTAAGGCCCCTATAGTATCAAGAATCGGGCTCGGATCAGAGCTGGAGTTGCGGATGGTCCCACATGGATTCGGATTCAGCATGCGGCTAGATTTTTGAAGAAGAAGCGAATCAGCTATGGTGGGGGAAGCTCGTCCTCGGAGCCAAGATCAGATTGTGCGTCCAAGCTTACGAAGAGAAGCTGACAGATTACCGTGTTGAAGTGATCTCAAACATCGAAGCCCTAGGTCCCAAACTCTACTCCAAGATGCAGGCCCCAGATTGCCGGCCGTGCCTCTCGAGGGGGACAGCCCCGTGCGTCAGCTCAGGGATCTAACTCCCATTTCTGCCGCTGGGCTGTGATCGGAAACTCAGGGGTTCGTTATCGTAATCCTAGTAATCAGGAGCCTAATCAGGATCCTGCCACTTGTGGGCCCTGTGTTGGTTTTTGTTGGTCAGAGTGCTTGGTGTTTAGGGCTTAGGGGTTTGAGGAAGTGCGCGCAGAGGGTTCAAGGTTTGGGAGGCAGAAGCTTGGGCTTTAGGCAGCCTTGTCCGTATTCTCAGCTGGAGTGCTTTAGACTCTGAGCGACTTGACAAAGTAGGCACAACGGCAAGGAGACTCTAGACCCTAAACAGCCCCGATAGTAGGATTCTGCTTGCAAGGACACACCGAAAGTTTGAAATTGTAGAAGCGTCCATAGAGCCCTCATATGTAACGCCATAACCCTACATAGCGCCTTCACGATGCAATTAAGCAGCACAAGGTCAGGCGGAGCAAGGCTAGCATGGCTCCGAAGACTTCTCTACAAAACTGAGGAAGACGGCCCCCCCAACTTTCAACAAAAGGACTCGGCCCTTTGGTCTTATAGACGGGCCCATAGTATAGGTGAGGTGCAGAGAACCTCAAGTGTCACATCTTCGTCTTGGTCTGGTTTCATGGGCGCTTTTGTCCAGGTAGGGCTACAAGGAATTACCTTCACCGGGGAAGGAGCTATTGCTAAGTTTGCATGTCGCCTTTGGGAAACATCTCTTCGAAGCACCCATGACCCTTCAGACGTGTACCACCGCCTTTCGAGCGTGAATGAGGCACTTCTTTTGTTTAGGGGGCTCGGTTCAACTAGTTGGTTGCCGAAGATGAATGAATGACCTGTCGATGCTCGAGTCAATAGCACCAGCAACAGTGGACCACCGTAATAATTGTTCCGTTTTCGCCCGTCATCTTCGTACAGCCGCAATGCCTGCCCCTATGTTGTTTGGAGGTTCCTCTGTCGTTTTCATTGTCACCCCCCAGCCCTCATCATGACGCGCATTGCTGCTGAGGGTCATCGCGCCCCCTCGCGGCAAGTGGCTCCGTGCGAAGCTGCCACTGTCCCGAAAACGCCCGAGCCAGAGAGCAGCTGAGCTTGACTAATAGAGGAGCCTGCATAAAAATTTGGGGGCTCCAGTTATAGTATAATATACCCAGTTTCGTTTGCCCGAACAGACTTCTTGTCCGATCACACCCCAAAGCCAATTTCTAATGCAATTGGCCCGAGTGGGGGGTTTGGGTTTACGATGTTTTTGTTTTCATCTTCTAAGCTCTCGCGCAGAACCGAGGCATTCAGCTTAGACCTCCGAGCCCAGATCCTTAAAATCCGGAGTGGCGGCAGCTCAAGCTTGACAGAGGAAGCAACCCACGAGCATAAGATCGCAGACCGAACCCAACATCATGGCAAAGAGCCGCTGCTGTCGAGGGACCCTGGCACCTTTACACCATATATTGGCATGGCCTCAGGAACAAGGACTCCCATTCTCGCAAGCACGTTATCCCCGTTGCTTGAGCATCCTTTTCAGAGTATTATTAAGGTGATCCAGAAGTTCTGCAAAAAAGTCTCTCGTGCAAATTCATCAGCACAGGCAGAGGGACAGTAGTTGAAACCCCACAAATGGTCCTCATGTCAGGATCCTAGGTCGATTGGATTACTGTGGTGTTACCCTCTCTGCATACTCCCTGAGGTAGACCTGATAGTCCGCCGCCTGCAGCGACTCGGGCTATGCTGGTGAGGGCTCCTGCACAACCAGAAATTCAATCCATCTCCGCAAGCAGGCCACTCATGTATGCCCCGGACCAAACAGAACTTCTGACACAAACTCCAGAGTTTACATTCTTTCTAGATTTATTCTGTGGTCATCGGTGAAGTCACCCAAGCCCTGCACAGTCGTGTGTCGATCTCGCATGGTGCTTTGCATCTAGACACAAACAGTAGAGGCCATTGTTATTGCTGAAGCCACATCGTGCGCTTCGGTTCATCGCAGTGCGGATGCAGAGTGGAGGAATCTCTAGACCAGCTAAAGTGTACATGAACCCTAAACCCAGCTCGCAATTGCGGCACGTCGGTCAAATCCGCGCGAGATAGGCCTGTGGACCCTATCGGTGTGTTCTTTTTTTGCGACGTGTGTGTTCAGCCTCCGCCAACCTCCGACGTCCTTTCCGGGTTTCGGGGTTGAGAGTTCAGGCTGACAGGTTTCGGGGGCTCGTAGTCACAGCCAATACCCATTAGGTACCAGAAGTTGAAAACTGGAGATTCGGGTTGCTTCCCGAAGCCGCAATGTAGGGCTTAAGATTGGCCCCTCTAGAAGAATCGAGTGAAGACCTCGACAGGTGTGCAGGTTTGAGGGCTATATCTTTCAGGGCTGAGAGTTTTATTTTCAGTTGTTTGGAGTTGCGAACCCTCCACTGCAAACTCAACAGAACGGAACTGTCCGATGCTACCCCACTCTACAACCTAATGCCTCTATGTAATGCAGAGCCCGGGTCCAATCCTGCCAAGAACTCCCTACATCAGCGGAGTCCCGCAAAACACCTCGCCCTACTTCCTCATGGCCCAGAGCTGCCTGTCCCAAGCCTTGAAAGAAGACGGGGCAGCAGGCAATAAGACTTGCCGGTCCGTCTATCGCCGATCACAGCATCCACACAACCATCTACCTTACATGGTCCCAACTAGGCAAAACTTTAATATATGCTTCTTCTGCTGCGCAGTCCTGTAAGACCTTGAGTCGCAGCCAAAGGACGAGCAAGTCCAAACCCCTCTCTCTCACTGGCATATATAAGCTTCATGTATCCCGAACTTTTGCTTACTCCCACATGCTGACCGCGCATTCCCCTCGGAATCGGGCAACCACGAACTACCGCTTTAACTTGTATGAGAACTATTGTCCCTAGCAGAGTGCTTTCTGCCGAGGTCCACTCCAGCAATTTCTGCGCTCTCCCCAGTGCACCGAGCCCTCCGAGAGCAGCGACGACTCTGCCCTCGGAGGCAGTGGCACCTCCAGGCTGGCGGGCTATAGAAAGCTTGGAAAGTGTAGTGGTTTGGGTTTAGGTTTCAGGAATATTAGTTTTGTTTTGCGGCATATCGGGCTCCTGAATTTAATGTGGGAGCCAATTCCGGTATGTTGAATGGTTTCGATAAGAAAAGATATGTCCGTCCGACTGTTTTTTTTTCGCGGTTCACGGCTACAGGGAAATGCAAAAGTTAATATAAGGATCTTGTAACGATGAGAACAGGGTTTTGGGGCCCAGTATACTTTAATTTTTCTTAAGGAAACCACAAAAAAAGTGTTGGTATTGATTTATGCCCCTACATTAGAATCTGGACACTGGACCCATCAGCTTGATGGCAAACTGACTCCCCAAATGTATCTCTTGTGTCCCAAGCTGTACAGGGCCAGTGCACTAGCGGCATTTTTGCCTCAACTGCAGCACCTGTTCAACCACCCTTGCAAGCTTTATATAAGCTGCTGCTTATAGCTACTGTGGCATTCTGAAAGCAGGATTGCTTTGAATCGTCGCGTAATATAGACTGGTATGTTGACATTCAGCCTACCCCAGCTAAACTGCTATAGGTTATACCAGCCCTGTACCAACTCTTGACTTGCATACTTGGTCTCAAGCCTAAGACTGAAACAAATCCCAAAGTCTCCAAACCCAGAAGTCTTGCAAGGTATGGTTTCGCACCCGGATGTCGGCAGCCCAGTGCGGCACATAAGCAGCCCGATCCGATTCTCACAAGCTGGCACACCAGCGCCTTGACTTGTTTCGCACCCAGGGTTTCGGACAGTACAAGAGTGTTGAGAGTTGCCTATAGCTGTTTCTATTGGCATCGCAATCAGCGACAAATCAAAGGAATCTGAATGATCAGAACCCGATACCAATCACCAGTTTCCTCGTCGATGATTGTGTGTGAAGAGTACGATTTGTTTCTACCGCCCCCGCAGACAAGTAGCAGACCTTCCGATCTATCCGAACCCGATGTCGAAAGCGCGTGAATGACTATGCTGGGTTTGTTGGGGACCTCGTGGCTGCACCCTCACTCTCTGCTCAGTCTAGGCATGGATAGCAAGCAGGACTCGCACAGGTTCCACGTTGCAGTGCGGTCTTGGGTACAGTGTTTCTATGCTTTCGAGCAGCTTGGGTTGGTCGGTGGCCTTTCCTAGGTGATATAGAGCTGAAAAGGCGAGATACATACTCAGCTTTGTACCCTGAACCCTAAACCCCAGCTACTCAGCTCCCCTCCAAAAGCTCTCCCAGGTACATCTTCATCATCCTGTACAAAGGGAGAGGTCGCAGCCTGTGGCCGGCCAAGGATCGGGTTCGCTCTAATCGCCATTGGGGCTAGTGGCAGAACCACTTGTCGTCGTCATCGTTTTCGGTAGTGGTTGTGATAGGAAAGGTGGAGTTGGGCAGCAGCACGTGCAACAAACAGCAGGAGCAGGAGCAGTAGTACCAATGAAGGTGGTGGTGGTGCCGGCGCTTGATTTTGCAGCTCCGGTTGTTGTTCTGTTGAACGATACAACATACTGCTAGGTGAGTGGAGCAATAACGAGGAAGGACAACTATTTCAAACGCCTTTCCAACAGGCTCTGTGACGATGCGAACAACTCAGACCGAAGGATGTTCAACACGAGCTGTGCGGTCAAAACGGGGTTCGTTTCTATGTCTTTTTGGAAGTGGTTTGAGGTCTTGACGGATTGGGGAAGCAGGTCTAGGCTTCGGGGACGTGCGAGATGATTTCGAGTTTTGAGCGCCTGATGATTGGTTGTTCGAGGGCTGACGACTTCGAGGACGTGTTTCTGGCGTTGCAAGGCATGTGCTGTAAGCAGTGGCACCCTTTTCAACATGTGCTCTTGCGCTCAGGATGCTTGCCATGCAGGAAAAGGCTGAAGACCGCCGTAGAGTTTTAACTTTGTACTTGGCTGTCGAAGGACTTATTGTAGCGGGGTCTTCGGCTTGCAATACTGCAGACACAAAACCCTTTATTCCTCAGTCAAGAAATATACTGTCTAGTAAGCCATGCAAGCACTGCATAGCAGTAGTTTCAGGGTGTCTCTCATTTTGCTGCAGTTGGAACGTCTTTGGAGCAAAAGCCCTTTCGCGAAACTGAAAATCTAAGCACTAAGCTTTAATCAATCTCAAAAATGACACTAAATCCTATCAAGGCCCTCGAGATCTCCAGTCTCTAGACTCCTGAACTGCCGGAGGCATCTGGGTGGTCCAACGCGAGGCCAGCAGCCCAATGCGCCGGTCGCAAGACGCGACACCGGCTCTTTGGCCTGTTAAAAATGCGGGGGGCAGCTACGGTTTAGGACTAAGGATACGGAGGGAGTGCAAAGCTTAGGATACGAGGTTTGGGGTTCAGGATATGAGGTGTACTTCGCTAGGTCTGAAGATTGCAAAGGTTTCAGGTTTAATGGCTCAGTATGAGTCTACAGGAGAAGATCCTGCTACTGTAGAACCTTTGGTTGAAGGAGGCTCGTGAGGGTTTCACTGGAGCGGTGTAGCTTATGCTCCGAGTTTTATTTATGGTCATGATGTTACCTTGGCTAGTGTACGGTTACTTGTACTCAGGTTACTCTTCAAGTTATTTTGTGCTGTTAGGGAAGGCCGAAGAATCCCCAAGGGTTGGGGGTTTGGGTTGAAGTGCCTGCAAGTCCAGCAAGCTGACACCAAGAACACACGTTTGAGGACTCAGAGGCGCGAGGGATTTGAGCTCTTGCCTGTTTAGAGGCATCAGGATTTTGATGTTCCGAAGCTACTCTAGGATCCGGTTCCCCCAACTTCAGCCTCTGCTAACCGAAGTCTTCGGCAACAGGTTCACCAGATGAACGTACAGCATACGACGTCGCAGATGTCAACTGGTACGCCCGTGAATGCACAAGGTCCCTTGGCTTGCGGAGGTTTTGGGAGGTGTTTACGGTTCATGTTTTCGGGGTTTCGATGTAGGTTTCGGATTCCCGCTTTAGGGTTGCGCTCGTAGCATGTTGCAGGGTTGGGGCTTTGGCAGCTTTGGGCTTCATAAGTATATATATATATACACACATACATATCTCCCAAATCACTCCGCCCGCTCGTGGCTGAGGGGTTGACGACAAGGGCACTGGGCTCATGGCTACCCGTTTTGGTGGGCAGCAGGACTGATGGTAGTTTTTATGGAGGAGGCAAGCTTGGGAATGATGCAGGGGCCCAAATAATTACCAATACTATTTTGGGGGGTTCCTTATGATAATTATCGTACAATGGGCCCCAACAACCCTATTCCAATTATTAAGGCCCCTATATTAGAAACTCCAAACGAAGGCACGACAGCAGGCACATAACTGTCAAAGTCCACGGTGGAGTAAGCATTCTCAAGACGTAGAAAACTGTGCAGACAAAATCTTAACTCGATGATCTCGATGAAGCCAGCGAAAATGCTACAGCTACACACTGGACAGAGCATCTCCGGTCTCTCGAGGCTCTCCAGTCCAGAGGCCGAACAGAACCATCGAGCTTCAAGTCAGTAGCTTGTGACCCGACAAAATCATGTCTTTTTGTATGTAACATGCAGCCCCAAACCCAGAAATGCAAAGAAGCTTACACTCAAATCCCAGACAGTGAAGAGGTTAACCTAGAATCCCAGAGCAGGCAAGTGCCGAAGCCGAACAGCAGCCTCAACCATGGACAACATCATGTTTAGCATCTAGGGCGGGAGGGTATTGTGACTAAGCCTGACTGTTGGAACACTCGTTTCTGTTTTCAGTATCGTTATCATCGCCATTGGACCAAACGTATGCTCTTGTGGTCGCCCTGACCAACCAGAGTTTGGATGATCGTGGCAGTTCTCAAGCAAGACTGCAGGAGAGCGACATGTTGGAGAAGTCTCCTGGCAAGTTTAGTGGCAAAGGGGCCTTGATAATACGAATCGGGTTTTGGGTTTAATACGATTACATACTAACGTAGGGACCACTGGAAACGTACCTTTACTTTTGTAGACCAGTCGACTCTGGTAAGCTCTTGGCGACGAAGTCGGACACGGCTTCGTGCGCCGGAGTCTGGGGGTTTAGGGTTTTTTGTGGCCAATCTCACATCGCAGTCATGAGTACTGTCTTGTGGGTCAAGCTGGGCAGTAAGGGCAGCAGTCGAGTCCCTTGTGAAAAAAGGGTTTTTAGGGTTTAGGCTGGGAAGGAAGGAAGGAAGGAAGGAAGGAAGGACGGAGTGAGCGGGAGCCAGGGAGGGAAACTGAAAACAGACGGGCAACCAGGCACTGCGGATTCTACATTTAGCAAATTTTCACATGCATGATTCAGTTCTCAAGTCTCACATTTTTTCTTCGGATTGTGACGAAGATTTTATGTACATGCCTAAGACTGGACAATAGGTCTATATGTCTATCTATATAAATACATGTAATATTAATAATTAATATATATATATAGAGAGAGAGAGAGAGTTCTCCCCTGTCCGATTCAAGACGCAGAAAACTTCGAGTTTCATGTATGTCGCGATATGCCGATTGTTTGCGACGAGGCTGGGTGACAAATACAAGGATGCCGCGCCACTAGCAGATGCTGAGACGGATTCTTGGACGTCACTATGCAAGGCTTTACACAGTGGACTGTTTCACGGGCCTAGGGCTGGACGGCACACGGCGACCTGGGTTTCTTTTGGTTCAGCCACGGGGCATTGAGAGGTTTGGGCTCGAAATAATTCAACGCAGATTAATACTCCCTGATTACTGGTAGGTCTTGAACTCTATACATGGCATAGTTGCTGTCGTAAGTTTCGCCAAGATGCTTGTGTCCGTTGTGTCCCCGCAGAATACGGCTGGGTGTTAATTTAATGCTTCGGATAGATGGAAATCAGAACAGTTTAGAGTGTAGGCTAGGCTTTCTGGTTGTAGGAGCTGGTATGTTGTACTAGAGTTAGCCCCAAACTCTTTGTGATTCCAGCCTTGGTAGTTGCGAACCAACCATCGCGAAGCCTTGCCCGCCTGGTGCGAGCGCAAGCGTCGAAACCCGAAACAAAGCACGAGCAACAGGGAAACTGCGTGAAGACTGCTACATGCTCCTAGCTCGGGTGTCCCCAACCTGGGAGGAGTCTCTTCAATATGCAAATCCTTGCAATTCTGCTTGTTGACTCAACGTTGTGGTCGAACACTCCAAGATACCGGGAAAGGGGGTTTCTGCCGTAGCAGCTTGAAAGTTCTGAGTTCAAGAGCCCACAGTGCCCACACGCTCAAGCCGCCGAAGCACTTTCGTAAAATCCCTGAGCTCTCTCCAAGATGGCTACCTGTAGTGACTGTAGTGTCCATTGTAGTTCCTTTTTTGGGTTACCTTATGGGCCTTATGGGGTCCTAGATATATAAATAGTTTAACCAAAACAGGAACTAAAATGGAGACGACAGGTAAGAACACCGACACACAAATCGAACACCCTGGACCCCGAAGCCTTCAAGCCCTGAACCGTCTTCAATGGTTCCTCTCAGCTCCTCCAACAGAAGCTGTAAAGGCAGGACTTTCTAATGATAATAGTAGCTAAGTATTCTCTGAGTATGTGCCCTTTCAGGCCCATGTTCAGCTGGTATCTTTGGGCAGCTACTGTGGTCCGAAGTTGTCCTTTCAGAAGATGGGTCGCGGTGCAGAGACCTTGCCCTTTGCAGCTTGTCCCAAGCAGAGGGTTCAAGGCAAAAGTTAAGGGTTCAGGGTTTAGAGCTCAAAGGTTCACCTGGAGCATGGTGGCATTTAACCGCATTCTGTTTGGATACCGCGAGCCTTAAAGTAGTAGGACTGCAAAGGAATAGAAAGGTTAAAGTTTAAATCCAGGAGTTGGGCATTATCTGTCAGCGGGTCAGGGTTTCGCTGGTGGCAAAGTATTGAGTTCCTGCATGTGAACGCTCAGGACTGGATCCGCACCCGGATGAGTGGAATTCTTCGATTACTGCGCATCTTGCCAGGTTGGACAGGTAACAAGCTTGTCTGTCGCGTCGAAGGTTAAGATTTGTTCCACATGTTCCAAGCAAATGGACCATCAACTCCAAACCTCAAAACCCTCAATGCAACCCTGCCGTTCCAACCTCACCCGGCTAGTCCGAGTGTTGGTCGGGCCCCTAGCCTTAGTCTACTTGATTTTTCAGAAGACACTCGAAAGCAGCTAGGTCGTGTGGTGGTCAAGGAATCTTAGTCGAACACACACATTTGTGCCTTGCTTAGGAATAGCTTGTGTCTTTTCGATTGACTTCGTCAGACGGTCATTCCCACGGCAACAACGTGACTGGGAGTGGTTCGAAAAAGCGGTTGAGAGAGGCTCTTGAGTCTCGTCAGTCTTCTTTTCAACCCGAAACTCATCTAAACCCTACACCGCCTATACCCTCAAACTGACCCCCAAACTCCTGTGCATACCTCGTGAAGCTCATACGAAAGAGTGCGCACAGGGGCCTCCAACTCAGAGTTTCAAGTCGGAAGCTTCTGTCCCTAAGCGCCAAAGGAAAATTCCCCAACCCTCAGCCTAGCCTAGCCTGGATTGTCAGGTCTCAAAACCCGCCCATGGCCCCCCAAATCCCCAGCCAAAACCTCAGATAGTACCCTGCCATACATGCCGGCAAATCTATGGGAGCTGTCCAACCCGAGAGGCCGCGAAGTTACGCCATGATCTCTATAGCTAAACCCTCATGTTAAGCCTTTTTGACCATCTTCGCAGCCGGCTTGCTCACAAGGTCGTGCTCCATACATGTTGTTTGGAGTCCGCTTGGATCCCGCAGCCAACATTTGGACAAGACCGAGGAAGCAACTTCGAGGGCTTCTACGATTTCGTCACGCAGATGAGGGTGCCGGACACAGGTCACATGGCCACTTGGCCGCACGAGTCCCACCGCAGCAGACCCTTGGGAGCTCTGGATATCTGAACCTTGCCACCCTAAAGCTTGTGAGGGTGAAGCCCTCAACGAAGAACCTGAAGCGTTCGATGTTGATTGACATCGCAAACCCCTTCAGTATTCTATGTTGCTTTTGCGGGCCCCTGATCTCAACCACATATAGATTTGGAAGAGGCCCACACAAGAGTGGCTCCGGCAGCCAAGTGTAGGCCTCAACACGAGAGCATGAAAAATCAGCCCACGAGTGCTGAGGTGATGTTTCGTGGCTACTACCACTCCTTCTGGCACGACGACCCAACCGAGCCGATGATGTGCCGCGGCTCCGGATGAGAGAGGGCCTACTTGCAGTGTGTGGTTGAAAGTTGAGGGTTTGCCTCAGGCCGTAGCCGGTGCCAGCAACGGCTCCTAGCTTCCTGCTCGGGGCATGTGCAGCACATTCTGTTGTCCAAGGAACGCTCTACACTCCCCTCGGCAAACATCTTTGTAATTGCAAGGGCTGTAGTGCGAGGTGGGCTCTTCCTCAGGTTGCATGCTAGTGGCTAGTGACGGCCATTGAGGTTTTATATGCTTCGTCTTGATTCCGAGTCAGAGGGAATCTCAACCAGCTAAGACCCTATCAAAGTGTATGACCTCAGCGTTCCGAGCCCTTACTCCAGCAGGCCTAGAGTGTGGCCTACAGTCGGTGCTTAGACTTTGTAGGCACTGCCGTTTCTCGAACGCTACCCTTCGGTCCAGATACATACCGCCTCGAACCTTTTCTGTAGATGTCTGTAGTTTTTTGATGCTTTCTCGGGTCGCAGAGGCGAGAGAGGGTTCTCTGGGACATACCCGGAAGCTCCAACACCCCGAATAAATCGGATAAGTGGAAGGAACCCGCAAAGCACTGCTTTATAATTAAGGGGTATGTTGCTAAACTCAGGGTGTGCACAGGGTTGTCGGCCCCTCTGGGCATCAGCACCCTGTTCAAGCTGTACGACCCGACCCCGAAAGCCCATCTCTCACCACATGAATCTGATAGAGTACATGCGTGGCGGTTCCAAGACAGACGGGAAAATCATAATGCGATGGTTGTTAGGGCTTATGCTTCCGAAACGCTGGAGCGCAGAAGCTGCAGCCCTCAACCCGATCGAGCAGCTTGCACCCCCAAAACCTAGGTTATCTTAATCCCTGAACTCTAAAATAAAAGCGTCATTTAGCCCAGTCTCCCTAAAATGCCCAACCCCAAACCGACAACCTCGCCTAGGCTTGCCCGAGTGTGAGTGCTGAAACCGACAACCCTAATTCTTGACCCCGGAGAGCCCGAAGATGGCGCCAAAAGGCACGAGCGCTACAACCGCCGCATAGCTCGGCTCTGGGATATCGACTCGGAGGCGCGACAGCCGAGGAGGAGGGCGTTTTTTGTGTTTGAGCTTCGGGGTTCCTCTTGGGTTTGAGATCTATAGGGCTCGGAGCGGATAATGTTCCAAGATGGTGGGCTCAGAACTTGGGATCTGTGTTTGGATGATGAACTGAAATTCGGACAGTAAGGTCTAGGAGTTAGCGCTTATAAGGTTGTGGGGAATCTAGGGCTTTGCGGCCTGACGGTGCTGTGGTTAAGCCTTCTGCTGCGACCATAAAACTTGATACAAGTACATAACTGAAATTATAGCTGCATTGGAACTTCCCAGGATCGAAAGTTCACGGTGGACTGCTCTATACTCCCCAAATATCTGCCTGTGGCTGCTTTTCACTCATTGTTCTGACCTGATGCCTGCCTATCACTGCCTCCCAATGCGACAAGCAAAGTTGAACTTAGATCCCCAGGGCCCGCAGCCCAGAATCGAAGAAAGCCTGACCCGGAATCCCGGTAGCTCGAAGTTCGCACATGTAGCCGAATCCTCCAAACCCTGGAATTCTCGATCCCCGAGAGCAGACTCCCAAACGGGAAGCCCCCTTTGGGAGGTTCGGCCGGTACTTTTTGTGCGCTCCATCGTTTCGAACGAGGCGGGAGGATGTTCGGAAGAAGGAATTCGGCCTATCGGGCCTATCGTTTCTGGACAAAGCTCCCCAAGCAGTCTAGGATCCTTTCTAAAGAATCCATGACTTTAGACCCCACATCTTGCGCAGCCTCCTGCCATGGACACTGTAACAGGTTTAGTGACATACGTAGTGTGCTTAGGGTTCGGTAGGATCCGGGTTTTGGGGTTTGATTCATGTGGAGTCTTCGGAGGAAGTACACGGACCCTTGTGAGAACAAAGACTGGTAGCGTCCGCGATGTACCCTGGATATGCCAGACAGCCTCCGGAACCCCCTCTGCTCAAACAACCTAAGTCCTAAACCCCTATAAACCCTAACCCCTACACCCCTAAACACTAAACCCCTGTCTTTTCGGAAAGGGGATCGCATGTAACCCTGGACCGAAAAACCCCTCTAAACCCTAAACCCCTTCACCCCTAAACCCCTATAAACTCTACACCCCTAAACCCTATATAAATAAACCCTGAACCGTGGCTCTCCTTTATCTTCGAGTCCTGGTTTACTTTCTCTGCTGCCTCGATTCCTCGCAGAACCCGAAGCTCCCACGATCTCGGGCTAGGGGTTTAAGGAGGTCGCAATTACGGGTTGAAAGGGATGGTTTTGCCTTCGGTTAATCTTGAGTCCTAAATCTCAAGTTGAACCCTTAAGTCTTATCTCCGAAGTTGATATATGGGGGTTTCCGAAAATAGGGGACCCTAATATAGTACCCTAAATAGGAAGATCCTTAATATAGGGACTCACCCAGACAGGAACTCCCCCTGACAACAATCCGAAGGAAGTGCTTCAGATACCCGAGCTCATGCAGCAGCTGCGACAACATTTCGGGCAGCACGCGCGGTTGCTGATGGTTTTGGAGTGGCCTGGTAGCACAAAGCTTGCCGAAAGGGACTTCATTGTTAAGCCCTAGCCCTAGCTATCACAAGCCCTATTATTACACCCTGATTGCCAGCAACGAGCACGACGCAGAAAGGTTCAACCTGAGGGGCTTCAGGTATTTAGGATCTTTTCCAGTTGAGATGTAAAGAGGATAGAGCGTAAGAGACTTGGCCTGACTAGTCATTCATAATTGCCTTGCTTAATTAGAGTTATCCAACAGAAACGACACCTGGGCCCCAAACCTTTCTCGAGGTATTAAGGCCCTCACTCTGGCCTTATTTGGGGCTTTCTGGCCAGGGAGCCCAAGAAATCTGAAACCAGCGGCTGTCAGCTTCAACTTGTAATTGTAGAGACTGAGCCACCTTGCCAGGAAGGGTCCAACGAGTTTCGATTTTGTCTGATATGCGGCTTATGGTTCAGACTTTGCATGACCAAGAAGGAGAAAAAGGGTACTAGCGGGTCATGGTTGGAGACTTCTGGATCTGGAATACGATTAAAAAAAGGGTCCAGCATTGGGAGTTGGTGGGTGGGTCTGGATGACGGTGTAGCATCTGATGCTTACCAGTTGTCGGATTTATAAATGTAGGTTCTAAGGCTTCGGGTCTTAGACAGGGGGGCTTCAGATATCCAGGCTTTAGGATGTTCGGCTCATGATAGCTGAGAAACAAAACCACCCAGAGGCCCTACACAAAGCTCAAAACCCGACCGCTATAATTGACAAAGGAAGATTTTGGGTTTTCCACTGCCCTGGCCCTGCCTACCTGCCCTCCCTGCCCTGCCTTCCCTGCTTGCGTACCTCAAGAACGATTTTTTAAGAAAGAAGAAAGCCATAGAATGAGTTTAGAGCTAAACCCTAAAAGGAATAGGTTTGGGCGGTTTGGCCGCCTCAGACGGCGTGGGGTGGGAGAGTAAAAAGGAAGAGCTCTCAACATTCAGGCTCCAGCAACGAATCGTCAAATCACGATACACTGGAAACTGCACAGCCGCCAGATACTTCCGCCTATGCGCCATTCTACGGCAAAACTCTAAACCCTAAACCCTA
>CAJNJA010011852.1:0-13432 GCA_905231915.1 Symbiodinium necroappetens | reverse complement strand
GGGTGTGGGTGTGGGTGGGTGGGTGCGGGTGCGTGTGCATGCGTGCGTGTGTGAGCCTCACACACTCGCACAAGGTTTAGGGGTTTAGGGTTTAATTGCTAGTGTGCCCAAGTCTGACAACAGAGATAAAAATAACCCCTAACAATAAAAACACATTCCGAGTATCTATTGGAGGGGGGGTCCCCCGCGTTTAATGTTAGGGGGTAACGATTAGCCATGTTGGCTAAGGCCATTGTGGACCGAGCCCTAGATTACAAATAGGTGCTGCAGCAATGAGTGCTGCAAAGTCAGCCGTGGCCTCGCGCGCGCACGGGTACCTTGGCACTGACAAGCTTTTGTGGCCTTGACGGCCAAACCGCAGATCTGCCCTTGCGGAGCCTGGTATTATCAGCACGAGAAGAAGAAAGAAGTGCTGCAAGCAGTGCTGACGACGGAGGGCCTCCCGTTCCACACGAAGGTTCCCCTTGCAGCTGCGCTCCTCGGGCCACGGCCTTCCGCCAAGAGCAAAAGGCGGAAAGGGCAAAGGAAAAACACTGCTAAAGCTGCCCTCCAAAGTAAGCTGGACCGACAGAAAAAAGAGTACTCGGAAAACTTGGGGGAAATGCAGTGCCTCAACAAGGAGGAACAAGAGCAGCAGCCCAAGGTGGCGGCCTTCGGAGCTTCAGGCAACAGTGCCGAATTTGGTGCCGGCCCCACCGATTGAGGTGTAACGGACTACAGGTCAAAGCTAGTTACGAGGGCTCACCTCACCAAGACCCTGGATGCTGACACACACACACACAGAACCCCTTCCAACTTGGACTGGTGGCGGCCAAGAGGGTAAGAGCAACAAAGGTGACAACCGATGGAATGTGGGCCGGTAACACTCCATGTGCCAGCGCAACCTGGTTCTGAAACGTTTGAAGCCATGAGGACGAAGAGCGCTCTAGCGAAGTTTTATGTGGGTTTTTACCTCCACCTGGCGGACAGACCTCAGCTCAGAAACCTATTATACTCCCCAGCAGCAAGGTCGTAAGACCTGGGCCAACGAAGTGGCTTGCGCTTTGCCCTCAACACCCATAGGCTCCGCAGAAATGGAGGCACTCCCTCCAAACCAAAAACCTGCCAAAAACACCAACCACAAGGAGGCCAAGCTCCCCCGAAGACACCTGGTGCACCAGTAGGGCGGAGAAGCAAAGCAGTCAGTCTAGACCTCCTGCTCTGGAGAACGAGGCTGCGGTGAGCCACAAGGACAACCATGAAGGCTCCATGGAGGGCCCTCCTCCACGACCTTCCGCACCGCTAAAGGCCAACCCAGCACAACCAACACTGGGCAAGTACAGACTGGCAACAGGCAGAAACCCTTCTCCGAGAGGCTAGGCCTTTCAGCACAGATAAGCAATGGTGTACTTCAGCAAAGCCCTTAGTGTGAGCAAAACTTCACGGAGCAAGCCTTGCAGCTCCTTGCCGACTTCCGCCACACGTTTGAGGACAGCAGATGCCAGGCGCTAGTGCCAGCCCAACTACAGGATGCCTGAAGCCCGTGCAAAAGCCAGACGAGGCACCTACCCTACACATGACCTTTGCAAATGTACCACGCTTTGGAGGGCCGGTCCTGAACTGGACGATGAACCGCCAGTGAGCCACGTCATCAATGATAAAAAACAAACGACTGCTACCCCTGCGACCAAACCCTCGCCGGTAACACTTGTCTGGAGGCTCATAGACCATGCCCTCCTTGGTGGCTGGCTGCCATGATGCCCAGGGTCTACTTAGGCCCAGCGCTCCCTGAAGCAGCCACCCTGCTGGGTCTAGAAGCTGCTGGCGCATGGGTGGATGAGGCCCCCGTCCAACAGAGAGCACAAGAGGTCTTGACCTCGAGTGCGGCGGCCTGCGACTCCGCCACACCCGGCCTAGGAAGCATTTGGAGGCACGGCAGGCAATGCAGTCACGAGGGAGAAAATCAAAGTGGAGCGGTCCACCAGACCGGTCTTGAAGCTGCAGAAACAAAAGGTTCAGAATACTTTTGTCATGCTGAACGCTTGCTGTGCGTTTGTTTTTTAGTCAGCAGTGTTTTCGTTGGTTGGCCGTTGGTGCAACACATCGCAATGCTTCGCTACCCGGTGGCTCAAACCTAGGAAACACACATGACTCAACAGCCTAGAAAATTTTTCATTCAAGAAGAACAGGGTTGCACCCTAGCTTTCTTTAATCTTGAGTCTGCCTCGCATCGCGTCGCCATGGCCCACGCGCCGGACTCAGCACAGCTAGTTCGCGCAATGCAACAGCGCTGGCAGAAAACACCATTGAAAGCGCACGCAACTGCACATTTGCATTGACAAGCTCAGCGTCAGAGTGCAGGGTTTGTGTGGCCTATATCTGCTCTCTTGAGCGTCGCATTGCACAGCTTGAGGGCTTGCCCGAGCAGACACACAGCCCACGCACAGCCGGCTGTCTTGATGAGCTTGATTAGTTTGCATTGCCATGCACGGTTTGCTTGCACTCAGATTCTTTGGGCGCGCAAATCTTCTATTTTCTAAGATTTCTAAGTTGCCAGGTCGCAGAGACAAGGTAACAAAAAGCAGCGCAATGCCCCGCTCGCAACCATGGCGCTGCCGCGACCCCTGGCCGGCCTCTCATCGTTGGTTGAGGCACTGCTTCGTATGTATCGTGCTTCGCCTAGCCTCGGAGAGCTCATGTCTGGGGAGTTGCCTGAGTTGTTGAGCTTTGCACGCGCTGCAGGGAAAATGCTCGGACACCTCACGTTTGTGGACCGGCGCAGCCTCGCACAAGCATGTACTGCACTGCATTGAAAGAGTTGGGATCTAACAAAGCACGACAAAAGGATCATCCGAGCTAACATGAGATGCTAATACTGGCTTTAACATAAGCACGCATTGTTGCTATGCACAGTCGGTGCGACAGGCCAGCAAAAACCACGCTGCAGAATTCTTGACTGAGGTAGACCCTGCTATAGATGCCAGCGACCAACACATCGCTTGCCAGGTCTTGAAACAACTGAGGATATGGCAGCCTGCTACCAAGGCGCAGCTCAAGGGCAAAGAGGCCTAGCCCCTCAGCCCGGAAGGTGAGCTTCAGGAACTACGTCGGTATTCGGTATGGCCTTTCCACGGGCTGCCGGGCCAGATTGTTTTCGAGACAAGGCGCAGGTTGGGACACAGGGTCAGAAGCGCAGGCCAACATCTTCAGACCCGACATGTTGTCTACAGTACCTTAGCTTGGTATGGCCAAGCGTGTCGGGCTACGGCTACGGCACTCCCAGGTGTGCTCGTGACTGTCCTGTTACCGACGGGGTCAGGCAGTGCTAGGAGTGACGGCCAACGTGTTTCGCGGACGCACCATCCTTACAGCCCATCGCTGGTAGTCCGGAGTTACCTAATGTATACCCTCGTTTTGCTCAGGGTATGGTGTCTCCCGGCAGCCCACGTTGAGAGGGTCCGACATGGTGAGAGGAGCATATCCGACCCTAGCCACGTGTATGTCCGACCCTGATTATATATGTGCATATGTATGATACTGTACGAACCAAGAAGACATCATTTTACTTCTCCAGTTCTCGATACTGGCTCCCAAACATTCCTAAACCAGGTGTAAGTGACGTTGGCCTGAGGAGTTTAGGGTTCAGGGTGCAGGGTTTAGGGACTTAGCTGCATCTGGCAGAAACACAGTTGAAACCCAAAACTGCAGGAAACGCACACACACACACAAAACAACATGGACACGGTTTGCCGCTTGGATGGATGGTATACAGCCACCGCTTGTTTTTCAATCCCAACGAGGGAGTTCCCTCGTTCGGATTGAGAACACGCGGTTCCTGAAAACGGACTGCCTGCGTGAGCCCCTGGGTTCTTCTTAGGCCGCCAAGGCCAGGGTCTGACATGCTTCGTGCTAAATCACGACACAGCCTAGCAGCGAGCATATCCGACCCCACACACAGGGTCGGTTATGCTGGATCCAGGAGGGCCCTAGGAACATCGTGGGGCTCCTAATGTGGGACGCCACTAGACTAGACTAGTCGGGAACTCTGGGAGATGGATTTTCGGAGTACGACACACCGGCCGCCAGTTCGTGAGTATTGGACGCAATCATTCACTCTGTACATGGCCCCGATCGAGGAGCCGGGCTGTCACCTGCGGAGTTGCACAGATGCTACCGCCCGGGCATCGCTCGTGCTAGATCAGGCAATGCCCTCGGGAGCTGATAACAAAGTCAAGTGACCTGCCTCCTTGAAGCAAGTGCCCCAGCGCTGCCACTGCACTGTACAGTATGCAGTGTACTTGGAGTTACCCAGGCTTCACGTGTTTGATTCCCGTACAATTCAATTTCATTCTCTGAGGATGTCGGCAGGTCTGATACTAAAGGCGGCGCTGGCTTACCGCACGTCTCAAGTTGACTGGCCCATTCGCCCGCTATGAGCAGAGCCCGCTCGCTCAGCGTCCAATCAAAAAGCATTGCTTGTCGTTTTTTGTTTGTTTATGTGTTTGTTTGTTCGTTCGTTTGTGATTCGTTCGTTTGTTTGTTTGTTGTTTGTGGTTGCGTGGTGTTTGACTGTTGTGTGATGTTTGATTGTTGGTGGTGGTGCTGATGCTGCAGTTGCTGCGGCTTCTGGCTGGTTCGCCGTTGTTCATGATGATGAGGAGTTGCTCCTGAGGCTTGAAAGT
This sequence comes from Symbiodinium necroappetens, assembly GCA_905231915.1. Taxonomy (NCBI): domain Eukaryota; class Dinophyceae; order Suessiales; family Symbiodiniaceae; genus Symbiodinium; species Symbiodinium necroappetens. Next base: position 8,771 of record CAJNJA010011852.1, on the reverse strand, counting down.
TTGTTGAGCTGGCGGGACCACGTGGTGCTATGTTGTGTTGGTGTTGCTTGTCTCGCCATGTTCTGGTTTTTGTGTAGCAAAACTCAATGTTGCGCAGGCATGAGCCCTAAACGCTTCACTTCGTACGAGCACGGGACGGCTCAAGGAAATTTTTCCAAATTGTCATTGTCAGAGCTCTTCGTCGAAAGACTCCCCTTGCAATTCAGGTTATGGTTAGGGGTGTAGGATTGAAGGGCCAGCTTAAACTGAGTTAATGTGTGACTTCATTGACCCGAGCCCGCACTCAGTCAGCTGTGAAAACCATGTCCGCAAGTGCGAAGCAAGGCAGCTCAAATCCGACACTAAAGCCTCGTAGTAATTCCAGATAGCACAGCTCCGAATGCCCAAGCTGTCCAAGTCCAAATTAAGGGCACAACGTTTAAGCCGCTCAGTTTTGCTAGTGGAGGATCGTGCAGAAGTGCCTCTGGACCCAGAGCGCTTCGACAGCACCGAGGCGGGTTGTGTTCCACTAATTGTAGTAGTATTATGGGCCGACACACCGGTGTAAGGTTGTTTTAGGCTATACAGAAGGCTTTGTTATGGGAAAATTAGGGTTTCTGCGAAAGGAGGTTTCCGGAAAACTTTATCGAGGAGAGCACAGGATGAGTAATGTGTGTTAGTTAGTTGCTTGAATGGTATGCTGAAGTGCCGGAACTGCAAAAGGAACAAAAAACACTGCAGCCGCTGGCTGAATGTCACCAATGCGAGACAACATCACCGAACCAATATGCCAACTGCATGTGATCGTTGTGAGATGTTTTTATAGCCATATGCCATGTGGCAAGTGTCCAAGTGTGCATATGCAGACAGGAAGGGGCCCCCATTAGGGGTGCAGGGCCCCAAACACATCTGGGGAAGCGCAATAGAATGAAGAAAACCACCCAACATGCGCGCCAACGCCAAAAGCAACATGAAAAACAAATTTCCCGTCTGCCACAACAAGTATACAAGCCGATTGAAATACAGGGAATCTGCAATATTGCCGAAACAGAGAGACCGAAAGTATTGTAAACACCAACAGTGTCGCAACTCCCGCACCTGTGCCACAGCAAAACGGCAATGTTGTGTTGAATTTTTTTGGCAGTATTGCAACTACCAGGTTTCCGCAATCTTACCGAAACAGAGCGACCGTTTGCCGAAAGTACCGCAAACAGCCACAGTTCCGTAACTCCATCATCCTCCAAGATAACAACAACAAACAACTGCCAACACGGCTTGTTTCGACTCGGCGATGACCCAAGACAACGCGGGCAGAGGAGGTAGTTGAAAACAGACACAAGACGTTGTACAGATCGTGCCCAGAAGGAGCCGCGAAGTGCGGAAGTCTTTGCAAATGCTGGCAGGAAAACGACGGCGCAAAGGTTGTCCACAGACAGTCCGAGAAGTGGAGTAAAAAGAAAAAATGTGTAGAGTTGAAGGAACGTTCCTAACCCTCGACGCCCTCGCCAACGACCCCGCCCGGCCGAAAAGTGTGGCGGTGAAACGGAGGGTATCTTTGTTTTCCCTACACATTTCTTATCCGCTTAGGGATGAATGCCAATTCCCGAATCGGATTGCAGATGTCGTGTCAGGAGCAAGGTGTTTGGGTCGTTGAGACGGCCTACCTGATGGGTTTAGACAGCCCTCTTGATGCAGGATACAGGTTGGGTTAGGGGTTTCAGATCATCTAGGGTTGTGCTCTCGGACTCAGCTTTTATTTGTTGAGTGACATACTGAGGCTACAGGCAGGAATCAATCATTCATTCGCTACAGGATTCAGAGATTTGATGCTGTGGGACACGAATTTGGAGATTTCGATACCGGGGCCTACAGGAGACTTCGCGGAGTTTTGGTTTGTGAGAGCTCAAGTCTACAAATTTTGATATTTTTAGCCTTACACCCTGCAAGCCACTCTTTGTGTAGTCTTTGTGTCTCATAGGTTGGCGGGCTACCCGAAGCTGAAATCGTGACCCCCTCAAGCAGCAAGTGAAGCTTTGCAGCCCACTGGCACCCCACTTCCAACAGGAAATCAGGGAGATCACGGAGGACATGTGTTGAATGTTAAGGTCCGTTTTGCACCGGCCTTTGTACCTTTCGGAACCTTCGGTGTTGCAGATCTTGATAATTAATAGTTGCAGTCTTTCGGAACAAGGATCGCCATCCGGTCTAGAGAGGCATGTGCCTTGACAATTCGAAGTCAATTCTGTTACGGAGTTGATCTGAATTTCTGAATGGCAGTGCTGCCAAGAGTTTTGCGAGTTTGGTGCTTGTGAAGAAGGAGATGTTGGCGGCGAAGGATCCTCAAACGTGAGCTCCTAATGTGGACTCCGAGCAGGCAGAAGGCTCGATGCTTTCGGCCGCATCTCCTGGAGAAGGTCTGTTGCGGCAGCATCAGGCAGCACGTGGCCGAGATCGACGATTCCAAACATCAAACGAATGACTGAATAAGTCAGCAAGTTGCGGCAAGAAGCCGTGGCCTTCGGAGATGACTGTGTAGCATGCCACTCCGGCAGCTGATTGAAATTGAACCTTTCAACTGAAGTTACAACCCGAATGAGTACTGCAATCCCATTGCACGCTGCTAGACTCTGCTTCGTTTCGGTATGAGGTTAAAAGCCTTGGTCTTCCAGGCGAAAACAGATCTGCTGACAGTACCCCCCGTTGTTCAGCATGCTCGGCTTTGAATCATTTACAGAATGCTCTAGTCGCGGATGAACAGTGTTTCATGCTCGAAAAAAGGATCGGAGCAGGGCAGCAGCACACAACGGAGCCCAAATGCACGACCTGACCATGATGCCATTGATTTGAGATGATGCCATCTCTAGCCGCCTCTAGCCGCATTCTGTGAAGCTGGTTGAAGAGCTGTGGCAGGAGGAGGCCATGGCTGCATCTGCCAAAGTAATGCTGCAGGCCTCTCAGGGTTTGGCATCTTCTCAGCACATGTTTTGTGTGTGCAAGTAAAGTAAGTGCGTGCATATATATATATATAGATAGATATAGATATAGATATAGATATAGATATAGATATAGATATAGATAGATATATATATATATATGTGTGTGTGTGTGTGGGTTTGAAGGCTGGCCATCTGTCTGGTATTTGGACATTCGGCACGCACCAGAAGTCTGCAAAGCTTGGACATACAAGGCAATGCTTCCCGCATTCCACCGGTGACTCCGAGTTTCATGACGAGTTCATGGCCTGAGCAGAGCTTTGACCCGTAAGGTAGGGTGGGAGGTGTAAGCTGCCAGATACTGTTGAAATAACTTTCACGGAGAAACCCTACGCCTCAAGCCTTCATCAATCACTGCCCCCAAATCCCGACTGCGAAAACAAGCCATCCGCCAGCCAGGTCGTCCGGTGGTTTGACGACCCCAGCCTCGAAGCGGAGCTTGGTCTCCACCTGTAGAAAGCTTCAATCGGCAGCCCGGCTCCCTTTCAGGTTGAAATTGGCCTTTGGATGGACATTCGAGAGGAAGGATGGAGCATGCAGGGGTATGTCAGAACTCGAGATGTCCTCTTCCTAATGCCTCCCATGGAAGTCCGTTGTGGACGGCGTATGCTGCCAGGCTACCTCAATGCATTACACGCAACGACATCCAGTGACCATTGTCTCGACATGAAGAGTCCAGAATTCCATGCAGCATTATCCTGAGAACTTGGCAGACTTGACAAATTACCGTTGCGCAGAACCTGGTAGGCTCTTGTTGAGTGTTGTTGGGAAGGCATGGCTCCTCAATCCCTTTGACACCCGATCGGATATCCAAATTGCTTTAGTTGTAAACCCTGAATGTCTAAAGTGTGAACCTTCGAAGACACTGTGTTTGCGAATGGCTGTTTCGGAGAATGCCGAACAGAACGCGAAAAGCCGAAAAGCGAAAAGTCAAAAAGTGGCATTGGATAAAGACATTGAGCGAAAAACCGAAAAGTCGAATCGCACAGCCAAGCGCTAATTTTAAAGGTCGAAAAGTCGAAAACCGCTCAAAGTCGAAAAGTACAGCGGAAGGCTACAGGTCGAAAAGACAAAAAGTCAAAATATCGAAAGCGATCGAGCGTGTCTAAAATCCATAACCACCGAAGAAAACTCAACAAGTCTGGTCAAACATCACCGAGACAAGCGCTTCCGGGGAGTTCGCCTAACCTAAACCGAGGTCGACCAAAAGCATACTCATTTCTCGGATGAGCCCGACATTGCTTCAAACTCAGCCAGACTTGACACTTGGTGGTTCCCAGGCCCGGAACATAGGTCCGACTTGGTGCTGTTGGCAACATGAGATGCTCAAATCCAGAAAAATCAAAAATGCGGTGTTCCGAGGATGCCCAAAATGATCAAAAATCAGATGGGAATTTCGCGCACGCAAGATTCTTGGCTGGCTCCTCATACCCCAAAACAAATCGAAATGCCTGTGTCTTGGTCACTCTTTGGTGCTTTCGGGCACACGAAGTGCTCCAAAGTCATTGAAACTTGTTTGTCGGGCCCTCAAAATCTGAAAAATACACCGCCAACATACGCATGGCGCTGTTCGTTTTAGGTTGAGAACACCAAATCACTGAAATTTGCGACCCTACGATTGGCCTGTTGAGAATCAGCCGACTTATCCCACAACTGAGCCATAGAAAACTGCAAAAGTTTCTGCGCCTTCTGGATGATTTGAAAAAAACCAAGATTAAAAAAAAAAAACATGCAGCTGGGCGGCTCTGAAGACCCGAACAACAAGCCAAAGTTCCATGTGTTGCAGCTACTTGTTAGTGTTTGTTGGAAAACTCAAAATTGTCAAATAGCACTGACAGAGGGCACTTGAAGAGTTCGCCTAATCCGAAAACTCAGCAAAGCTACGCATGTTTTGGCTACTTATTGGGGGCTTGGGCGGAACCCGAAATGGTTTGACATTCAGCAAAGTTTGCCATTGAGCTCGATTCGGCTGAAAGTTACTGCCACAGCGAGTGACAGTACAACTAAGACCACTGCCGACTGCTACTGGTTTTACTGCTGCCTCAGGCCTAGCCGGTAGCCCTCGGCCTACCTACGATTTCACATAATTTTGTCCACGACCAGCCTGGCTTATACTGAAACCCTATCCATCCCAACCTCGTGGCCTGCCTACCCCCGGTATAGCCCTGGGCTTGCCGCTGTGTTTACACCTGGAACAGCAGCCTAGGGTACAGAGCTTTTGTGTGAAAACCTGAAAATTTCGACGAAGCCGAAAAGTACCGAACCTTCGAAAAGCTCAGAGAAGGCGAAACGTCGAAGCTGTACAGAAAAGTGCGACAACGCAGAAAACATTCGAAAAGCAGAAAAGCCTGGAAAATGCAGAAAAGCGCAGACGAACGAGACAAGTCGAAAAACTCGAGAAAAGCACCGAAAAGCGCGAAAAGCAAAGGAACACGCCAGAAGCCGAAAAGTTGAAAATTCAATAACTTTTAGCCTTTTGACTTTTCGACTTTTCTAAATTTAATTCGGTTCTCCGCTTATCGAAACCAACGCCTGCTTGCATACTTAGCGAGACACGGACATCCCGAAAACCATCAGGAAGAGTTGTTCCGAGGTTCATTCTCACGGCTCCTGCCTGCGGGCCGGTCATGGCGTGCATTGCAGCAGCTGCTCATGCGGGCTTCGGCTTCAAGCTGTAGACTGGGAGTGCCAATCGCAACTGCTCTTGAAATTTCGGCCTTTGGAGTTGCTGAAGAGCTGCCGAAAACGCATTGACTCCTTCTCATGCATGGTTTTGCAATCAGCAGGGTTCAGCTGCTTTTTGAGGCGGCCTTACGTACCTGCCAACTCAGCATGGATTTAAAAAATGGTGCGAGAGCCCCGCGCGCACACACACACACCCACACCCACACCCACACCCACACCCACACCCACACCCACACCCACACCCACACCCACACCCACACCCCCACCCACCCACCCACCACTCCGCAACCACACCCATCCACGTCCACAGCCACCCACAGCCACCCACAGCCACCCGCAGCCACCCGCAGCCACCCACACCCACAGTAACAACCCATACCCACCCCACCCACCCATACCGACCCATGCACACCAACATCACTCAGCAGGCAGGCACAAGTAGGCACAGGCAGACGGTCGCCAACCAGTAGATCTTCAGCTTTGTTGCGGGACTGAAGTTGCAGCCCGCGGAGCTCGCCTGCTTGGTGCGCGATTTAAATGTCACCTCTGGCCCATGGCATTGGCCAACGAAGCCCGCTGGTACCCAAATCATTGGCACAGATACATATAGTCATAGCCACGTTCAAAAGCAAGAGCGGACCTATTTTCATCTGGAAGCATTTATTCATTATTCATCTTCCTTTCGAGGATGTCAGTTTTCAAAGGTTTCATTGTTGCAGCTCCACGGTTGCAGCATGTATTGCTCGAGATGTTGGTTCATACAGCTTGGGGAAGATGGGCTTTGTTTTGTCCGGGTTGTTGGTGCTGTCAGTGTCATATCTGCTTGGCTTCGGCTCGCATTCTTCGACTGTTTTTGCAGCTGATTCTTTATCCTTAAGTCACAGCCGACAAGTGTACCGGTTTCAGCTTGGAGACGGAAGCCCAACATCCCAAAATTTCTGTGCCGCGCGGATTTGAGACAGCGGGGGCCAGGGCAGATCTAGAGAGCTGGCAGTTGGGGTTTGGGGTGCTCAGACCAGAGAAGCCCAGAACAGGTAGGAGTGCCAACCCGAAGTAAACCATGAACATGCACACGTGTTGTTCAATTTCACATGCCTTGAGTTTTTGGAGTTTCTTTTGTGTCACTATGTTTGCTGTGCCACACGACTCACGCTATTCTGAGGCTTGTCTTTCTGCATGCAGCGTGTGCGTTAAGGACCCTGAAGACTTCTATAATCAGTCAGAGCTCACAAGCCCGGCTTGACCGGGCCCTCCAGTGTCCCAGCGCACGCTCGATTGGCCTACAAAACATGCATGGCTCCAAGAAATTCGCAAATCGCCGCAGCATGCCGGAGAACAGCTTCCAGTAGTCGCTCCGAAGTTCCCCCAGGTCGAAGTCTTGGCCCGCAAAGTGTTGCAGCAAGTAACGCGAAAGCAAAGAGTGCCGTGATCCAGCCGGGCTCGGCTAGAGTTACGGTTACGGTGGTTTTGAGATTCGCGTCGGCGCATTAAATCTTATGGTTTGGAGACCTTGAGCCCGAATAACCTCTCCGACATGGAAAGCATTCCATTCCAGGTCTGTGGCGATTTTGAAGCTTAGAAGTTCTCTAAGAAACTTTGCAAACCCAAGATGAAAGGATCCAACTTCGGTCTGACAAAGTAGGCGAAAGCTCGGGTACTTAAATGCTCACTCGTTTTGCATTTCGGTTTGACGTGCAACACCAGCAAGCCCGAAACATTGAGACTTGAGCCATCATCCAACGTCGACCCCGCATCCTTCCTACCATCTCTGACGCAAAATGAGAATTAAAGCTTCAAAATTGCTTCAAGGGTTCGTGGAGAGCCGGGCAAAGGGAGCCTCAGCGTCGGCGGCTTAGTACGGCCAGGGGCAGTAGTTGTCGGGCTTGGGGAGTCAGGGTCCTTTTTGCAGCGGAGATACCCTTCGAACCAAGCGCGGCAGACTTGCATCTCTTCTTCTAGAATCCCTTACTTCTAGAGGTTAAGACAGGTTGGCTTCGATGTTTGGTGATTCCGCTTTGAAGGCTCGATTGCACAACAATCATTAATTGCGCATCAATTGGAGCCATTCGGGAGCATCCATTCGAGTGGGTCGAAGTGTCCAATCTTGATTCTTGATGTCTAAGGTCCGAAGCGCGGTCTGGAGCCAGGACGTGAGCTTCTGTGTTTTAGAGTGTCCTGCTGTGATGGCCCTGGTGTTGCAAAGCTTTCAGTACTCGTGTAGTATTGTTCGACCCTTTCTTGTGCTTGTGGCTCTTGTTGTTGTCAATATCCGCTGTGCCTGATTTGCAAGAGCGGGGTTCTTGAGATCTGCTTCCACTGAGCTCCATGGGACATTTGAGTGCAACGGTTGCTTGTGTGTGTGCAGCCTCCTAGCCCGTCCTGTTGCTGCCCGGAAGCCCTCAGTTCGAGACCGGGGACTTGCAGCATCAGAGCCCCAAGCGATAGGCACAGGAGGGCATAACGGGTTGTAGGATCCTGCCCTCAAAGGATCTGTCTTTCACAGGACTTAGTTGTTTGCGGGTGCATTGAAAACAGTAGTCATTCACACTAATACTCAGTCGTGGTTCCTGCGCACCTTAATACTTGTGCGAATTACCACACGAGCAACCGTTCGCTCCTGTTGGAACCCAATGTTTCCGACTGCGACAGAGCTTCGACTGGCTAGAGTTCAGGGAGTATTTGCTTTTCGAGGTCTTTAAACTACATGGTGGTGATGGGCTGTGCTTGAGATGCCTGGCCGATGGCAATCTCATTGCCGAGTTTATGGCCAAAGAGACACATGTAGGAGCCATTCCGTGGTCGGGGTGTGCGGACCGGTATCACTGGAGGTCCAAGTCCCAGTCATATCCCAGAGAAGCATATGGGGCATTCAACTCTTCATTTGTGGCCTGCTCTCACCTTTGCATTTTTATGGATTGCTTGCAAGCAAAGCTGTTCGTCAAGCTGCTTGCAGTGGGCGTGCCGGGCGTGCCACCACTAAAAAGCACTCATTTAGGAAACAGGCACGGCTGGGTAAGGGGAGTTGGTCTGCAATGTTGAGGCGTCTCTGATCACTTTCTGAAACCACGGATTTTGGGTTCATGCAATAAAAAAATTACACCAGCGAAGACCCCA
>CAJNJA010011851.1:0-12735 GCA_905231915.1 Symbiodinium necroappetens | reverse complement strand
TCGAAGAGTTTAAGTGCTAGAGCAGTGCGACCTAGAGAACTGTTGAAGTTGTTTCAATTTGGTTTTGTTACCTCTATTCCCTTGCTTGCCCTCTTTCCTTTCCTCGTCTTTTCTTGTTCTGTTGTGTTCCGTTGTGTTTGGTTCAGCTTCGGCTCGGTTGCATTGTGTTGGGTTCGGTTCCGTTCCGTTCCGCATTGTGTTGTCTCGTATTGTTTCGTTATTTTCTTTTGATGGAAATACTTACACGTCGGTTTCGTGTACAGTATCATTATGTTTTGACATCATTGTCGACAGATGCAGGCGTACACGGTATACATGTTGTTCCCTGGTTCGAAAAGATCAGAGCGACTGGGTGTGACCTTCATTTCGCGCGCGACTTGATTGTTGCACGAGCCATGTTTGTTTTTTTGTAGCATGTTTTGAGTTGCCGTAGCATAGTTGCCGTTGCTGCTGACTTGAGGTGTCTTGCGCGGCGGATGGACTTCGAAATTGTGTTGACCGGCATTCGGAATGTCTGGGACAAGTTGCAGGCAGTGCTCTCAGGAGTGTCGTGGAACATGAGATTGGTGTGGAAGAATATCGAGCGGTGAAGAAATGATACAAAACCAGTTTGCAGTGTCACAGGCTTTCGGCGCAACGTGTGGAGCAACAACGAAGACTTCTCGTCGAGAGGACACCGCAGTTGAAGCTCAGGGAGCGTGGTTGTGCAGACAAATGCCTGCAAAATGTACACCGAAGTCCTGGCGAACAGCCGAGGAGGTTGGTCTGACGCATGTGTTCGTTCTACACCCACTGGATTCCGAGCATCCAGAGGTTGGAAAATTCAAGTATGTCTGTCAGAAGCATTGGGACATGTCCAGCCACAGGTTCCGGCACCTAGTTTGCTATTTGCAAGGCGACACGATCCACGCAGAGGGGTGCACGGTTGCTGCATGAAGGCCGTGCAGATGAGCGCGGAGCACAGATTCTTCTGTCACAGTGAATCATTGGGAATTGGAAGGGATTGGCCGAAATTGTGCAGTCTGACAGGTCGATTCGAGAGCTGCATGATGCGAGGGAGCTGGCTCCTCGCAGCCATGTTGCTTGCTGCCGTCGGCTTGGCCAAGTCTCGCACTGCAAGATTTTCAATTCAATTGTTTTTGCCTGCAGCTTGACTCAGGTAATCTCGGTTGTGCCTACCAGACAAAGAACGATGCCCCTTGCCAGAATACACTTCACTAGCAAACTGTAGCTGAGCAGCATCATGTCCAACTAGATTCGGCTACATGCAATCTGATTGCTTGTCATGGCAGGACAGGGCGGCACTCTATTGGTACCGTGAGGCCAGCAATGAATGTCAGGTAAATGACGACCAACAATTCCAAATGCAAACACGCCAGGCTCATAGACTTGATCCTCACGACGAGACAGCACTGAGCTTTGTTTTGAGGTTTGTGCTCCAGTTTCTGGAAATGACGGATGCTCGCTGTACGGTCTTTGGTTTTGGCTCAGGCCACCTTCGCATTGGCTTTGCTAGAGCAGCGGCGCGGCCAGGCAAAGCTGTTGTGAAAGCATGAGATATGAACTGGTAAGACATGTGGTGCGTTTGAATTCTCCTTCATGTGCAGACCAGCCCGGAGGCCGAAGAGGCACGCCGTCTGCTGATGGCCTTCTTGCAAGAGGTCGACTCTTCGCATGCAGTTGCCTGAGCGTTCAGCTTCTCTGCGCAAACTGCAGCTGCCACGTAGTACCAAGGTGGGCGCCTTGCGCCAGCTGGGCCGTTTGCATCAGCGTGAGTGCCACTGGTCGCAGGCAGCAACCAATACCTCAAGCTCCTCAAAGTGCGTGTCGCAACACCGTTCTTTTGACAGCCAGGCCGCAGGTTGTTTCCATCGCCTCATAGCCGTGGACCCGACGAACGACGAGTGGCCCGCACAGCTCCAGGTTTGCTTGGACCAGGTGGAGATCAAGGACCGCAAGTACGTTGATGATGCAACAGTTGACCCCACGGCAGAGCACCGATTTGCTTTTGTTCTGTTCTCAAACATGAACGGCTGCAAGCGCTCACTTGAAGGACGGCAATGGCCAGGCCATGCTAGTAAATGCAACAAACAGCCGGCCTGCATCCGAAACAGTGCAGATGTGTGTAAGGAGAGTTTGATTGCCTGCCGCAGCGTTTTGCTAGGCTGTGTTAGTTCCCTTAGTTGCGAACGTGCGCAGCGTTCGTGGTGGCATCATGATCCGCGGCCTAGTGCTTCTTGTTGCATGTTCCTCGGCGGTGGGCGGGCCTCTCGGAGGTCTCCTGGCTAGCCTGACGGGCCATGAGGCGAATGCCACCTGTGACCATCATGCTTGCGCTGCCACGAGCTTCGCCGCTTTCTTCCCGGAGGCAGCGGACCATGCCGCCAGCCACTTCCTTCCGGATATTTCTGGCGACTCCATCACTGGTGGCCATGCTCATGATGATTCCCATCTTGATCAGTTTGCTGGGGAGTCGTTGTTGAGCAGCCGACGTCCTCGCATCTTCGTGAGCTTTGAGAAAAAGTGAAGATTTGAAGCTCAGTGGTGCGCCAAGCATGTCAGAGGACATCTCGAAACCATTGTTACAGTATGACATGGAGCTACCTGTCCATGAGTGAAACCGATATGAGAGCTGGCGAGCGTCTCAAGCAGTGTATACGCCTCTCAGTGCAAGCACTGCGTGTGGAGGCCTACAGTATGATTTGTGTTAATGGCCATGTTTGCACTAATCTCATGCCATGCCGTTGGCACAAAATGGCTGCTTTCGGCAACAGCTCCGGACGACTCGCGCCAGATGTCGAGCGAAAAGGATGCAATTCGCATCCCGTGCCTCCTTTCAGCACACTAATCTGGGGTTACAGTCTCAGCTTTTCTACATCGCGATCTGCACATGCCAGGCATTCCAGGGCAGGGCATTTTCTTTCGACGAGGCCGTGCCGTCACGCTGCCGGAGTGCCCGACGTGGAGGTGGGTCACAGTGAGTGTCACTGAGTGCCGTGCAAAGACTTTCTGAATCCAGGAAATGATCCGCTTTCTGCAACTTCCACAACTTGCAGCTCATGGACAGGTTTCTTCACAAGTGAGTGCAGAGATCCAGGTGTGGGGATTGAAAGTCTGAGGCCCTGCCGTGCCGGGTGCTGCGAAGTTGCGTTGGAACGAGCCGGGTTTGGGTAGCGACGCTGGCGCTGGGCCTGGTTTCTTCCACCCCATCCAGGAGAGCCGAAGCAGGGATTCTGCTGCAAATTCTGCTCGTGTCCTCTGCTCTCGAACTGTGTTTTGCGGGGCTTTGCGAGGAGAGCCAGAGCCAAAGCAGCACGCGCCTCAAGAGACTCAGCAAAGCTCAAATCGAAACTATCGCTGTCATACTGCTTCAAGACAACAGACTTTCCAGGCCAATCCAGGCCCCTGGATGCGAAGGAGATGTTGGGAGCGAAAACATTCTCCAAGTGCGCAAGCAGCACGTAGAAGGACGCTGCGCCTCACATGAAGCCAGTGGAATACGAGGACTACCAGGCGCAACAACCCAATGCACTGGCTGCTAACGACTGTCAGCTGTCAGCGGCGTTGCAAGCTGCAGGAGAACAGCAGATTCAACGAGGCTGCGCGATTTGCAAGCCGTGAACTCACGCCTGCAGAATCACGAACACACCGTATGGGAGCTCACAGAGACCTCATATCACAACTGCATTTTGTCGTCTTCCTCTCTCTTCCTCCCTATTCCCTTTTCCTCCCTCTTCTTCCCTCCTCCACTTCTGAGATTGCTCCTCGTCACGTTTTGTTTCAGCTCGGGCCCAGCCTCGATCGATCTCAGTCGCATCCTCGTCGCAACCACCGTCGTCATGTGTGGTATGGATATCGGCACCCACCACGACGGCACCACGACGCCACCACGATGCCACCGTTCCTTTCTGACAGGCTGACAAGAGGCTCCAGCCTCGTGCAGCCCAGCGGGAGGTGAGGGGGGCTTGCGAGTTCTACCAGCTGAGAGCAAGCATAGTTCAATGAAGTTCAATGTGCAGGATCGTAACGGCCCGCTCACCATTGGCCTCTGTCTTGGTGCGCTTGCCTGATGCTTGTGCTGCCGACTCTCCGTGTCAATAAAACCGACGCGGGCTCTTAGAACTCGTAACCCGAGCGTGAGCCATGATACTTCTCGTGCCCGCCATCTTGCTATTGCGTGTCGCGGCGGCCTTCAAGGAGTGGGCATGATTGATGTACATGACTGCCATGCAGGAATGTGTTTTGCGTTCGGTGGGTTTTATAGTTTTGGGTAGGCGCGGAGCCTGGAAGCATACATTGACATGGGCAAAAGGAGTAAACGTCAAGAGTTGTGGGTGGTCCAAGTGACAAAGAAGTCAACTCTGCAGGTTTTGGAAAGAGGCGAACTGGAGGGTCTGAGATTCGCAGGAAGAGCAAGCCGAAAAATTAAAGATGCCTTCGACGGTCCCTTGAGGTGACCACTGTGTCTGCGGGTGGAGATCATTCGTTGATCCTTCTTGAGAATGGCGAGGTGTTTGCTGCTGGTGATAATCGGCATGGGCAGCTTGGCATAGGTCATAAGAAGGACGGGTACGATTTAGGTCTGTTAGTGCTATTCCTGGCCAGAGTGGGCTCACTTCTTGTTGACAGGGCTGTAGATTGAGAGGACGTGAATGCTGCAGTGCGGGTGGGCATCAGCGCGAAAGTCAAGGCCGGTTGCCGAATCCTCATGGGTTTTCGGAGTGTTGCATAGCGCAAAGGTCAGGAGGGGGCTTTGTCGCAGCTGCGTGTACAGGCACACACAGAGGTTGGAAAATTAGGACAGAATATGCTGAACAGGCGGTTGCAGCTGGGTGCACCCACTCGCTGATGATTACAGAGTCCGGTGATGTTTACGCAGCGGGCGACAACAACCATGGCCAGTTAGGAACTGGGGGCACGCAGGGGTTTTCGGTGCCTGTCAAGATGGACTTGGACAAGGCGATCTCTGCAGCTGCAGGCTGCTGGTTTTCGTTGCTGTTGCTGGAATCCGGGGCTGTTTATGGAGTGGGGCTGAATAGCTTCGGACAGCTGGGAGTGGGAAGCATTGTTTATCCTGCCGACCACACTCGGCCAGTAAAGATGCAGCTGGCGGGCAGAGCAAGGAGCATCGCAGCGGGCTGCACTCATTCTCTGGTACTCTTGGAGAACGGAGACGCTTATGCTACTGGTGACAACCTTGACGGTCAGCTGGGCATTGGTAATACACAGGACCAAGCAAGACCAAAGAAGGTTCTGGCACCCTCGAATGTGGTTGCCATAGCAGCTGGTACATATCACTCTTTGCTGCTGCTGGACACAGGCGAAGTTGCTGCTGTCGGCAGCAATTTGCATGGTCAACTTGGCCTCGGGTCTTTTCAGAATCGAGTTACGCCAGAAAAGATGCTTCTGGATGCTCCAGTGCAAGCGCTGGCTGCTGGAGACTTTCATTCTCTTGTCCTCCTGGAGTCCGGCGATGTTTACTCAGCCGGCGACAACGGCTATGGACAGTTGGGCATTGGCAGCTGGGACAGGACGCCCACGCCAAGACAAATGGTACTGTCTGAAAGAATCGCAGCAGTCGATGCGGGGTGGTCCTATTCCTTGATGGTCGCCGAGTCTGGCGAGGTGTTATCGGCAGGGTACCACCTGATACACAGCCAAGAGGCTGGACATTCTGAGCCGCTACCGGCCTTGTTGCAGTGCTGTACATAACCTTGTCCGTGCTCGTGAATAGTCGGTGGCTTACATCTGTTAGGTACAGCTTGTCTGTCACAGCTTCAGGCAACCCAACGAGGTGCCCAAAGTGGTCTCCCTGAAGCTTCGACCCTGCAGGTCAACCTAGAGAGCAGAAAACGTACATCATCCTCTCGCTTTCACTGCGCTGTGCGATTGGCACATCGCTTGAATGGCTTTGTATTGGCTGAGCCAGTCCACAACATCTTAGGCTGGAGCGAACTCATCCAGCCCGAGCACTTGATCCTGGGACCACAGTTAGGCGCAGTGCTGTTCAGGATGCTTTCAGGATGTTTTCCTTTGCTCTGTTCCTGGCTTCGTAGGTGCTGGTGGGTCGGCGCAGGTCTTCCAAGGTCGCTGGAAGGGACAAGAGGCACCAGAGATTTTTCTTTCAACTTCATGCTTCCACACATGAATAATTCACACATCCATGCAACCAGCTCCTGACAGAGGTTGCCGTCAAGCGAATTTCGGGTGTGGCACACTTGGAGGCACAGTCACTGGAATGACCAGTTGCTGCAGCGTAAATTTTGTGTGCCTTCCCTCAGGCCATGAAAAAGGAGATTGACGCACTTCGAAGACTTAGACACCCTCGGCTGGTTCGCTTCATCGGTGCCTGTTTGCAGCCACCCCTGTTGCTTGTAGTCACAGAACCCTGGGCAGAACTGGTTCATCTTGCAATATTTTGGTGTTTGCATGGCAAACTAGACGTCAGCATCGCGCTGCTGCCGCCGTCATGCAGAGTGACTTCATGCTGCTGCATCTCAGGAGTATATGTCCGGCGGCTCGCTGCATGACTGCTTATTTGGGCCTCGGAAGACGGTGCCGCTTTCTCCGCGGCAGCGATGGACAATTGCATGTCAGACGGCGGAGGAGCCGGGGAGATGGAAGCGGCAAGCGAGCTTCACGTGTAAAGTAGGGAACAGCTGAGCTACAATGGCAGGGCCTGTCGTTCCTGCACTCGCAGCGGGTGGTACACAGGGACTTGACTCTTGCTTTAAATTGACCTGCTGCGCCTGCTCGATGCGCGCTTTTGCCGTTGTAGCTTCCTTGTAGCACTCGGAGTGTTTTTTTGAGGAAATCAATGAACATCCTGTTGGACTCGAGTCAGAATGCCAAGATTTGCGATTTTGGTTTGGCTCACCAGATGTGCATGGAGTCGACCACCAAGTCGAGGGGCGACCGACAGAGGGAAGCTTTTACCGCCGTTTTCTTCTGGGTCGTGCAGAATTCTTTGTCGCAGCTACAGGTCAACCCACATCGCCCGCAAGCTCGATGGAGAAGGTGGCTCTCCACGCTACATGGCACCGGAATGCTACGACGCGAAAATCGGCAAGTTGACTGCTTCCTGCCCTGGTTACCACGCGATGGATTCATAGACACACCTTCTGTACCATACATGCCTTGCAGACAGATGGAAGTCCAGTCTCAGGAGAAAGTCGACATTTGGGCTGCTGGTTGCATCTTGATTGTCCCGTGACTGCAGTCGACAGATTGCGTTTCCAAGAGGCTTCAATAAGAGCACAGCTGAGGAGCTTTTCGCAGGAACCCTGCCCTATGCAGACTGCCAAACGATGCCGCAGCTAACTGCAAGGCCGCTCTGCTGGCACAAAGCGCTTTGGCGCCGGCAGGTAGGCACCGTCCCGTGACGTACTCCGTACTCAGGATCCTTGTTGAGAAGCGACCGCCAGATGTGGCAGTTGGCACTCCTCCGCAGATGGTGTCTCTGATTGGGCGCTGTGCGGCCCAGCTGGGAAAGGTAGACATGGCTGACATGGCTTCTGGGACGAGTGGCATAGTGTGAGCTCAAGTCACGCGCGTATCGGATATGGTGTCGGGAAGCGTGAACTCCTTCGAGACTTTCGATCCCTCGACATGTTCAAATGAGGGAAGAGTGAGAGGTGTGAGTACAATCTGTATCAATGACATTGCATCCTTAACTGCACAAGGTAATGTTTGATCCTCGTTGGCGGCTGGGTGCACCAGACCCTGGGACGTGTCAGCTTGAATCACGCATTGAAAGCAAAGTTATAGGTGCCGCAGAACTTTGTTGGGCAATTGAGGAGTTGCTCAGAGAGTTGACAATGCTGACTCCCAGCTGCATTCTCTTAGTCAGCATCAAGCAGGTACCTGAAGACGTGTCGGGAAACAATGCATTAAAAGATTCAAAGTGTCGAGTGGAGTGGACACCCAGGCGTGGTGGCTGATGCTGATAGCCGCACTCAGCAGCTTTCCATCAACCAACGGTACCTCATCCTGAATCAAACTCTATAGTCACCGTCTCGACTGGTGGACAGCTGCTCTGTACCAGTGCATGGAAACCAAACATCGAAGCCTGTGCTGCTTCGTTCTCGTCTTCAGAGTCAGTGCTGAACCCCACAAGTACCCACTAGACAACAGGAGTGAAACCCTGTAAGTTACACCGATGCTCCTGACTAGCACGGACTGGGAATCGCCTGCAGCTCTCCATCACAAGTCTATGGAGCAGAGGACAGCTATGGCTTTTTGACCCCTGCTGAGTGCACCACAGCAGTGCATGGTTCCCTGGACATAGCTTGCCACTTGAACAGTAACTCAGCTGCAACACAGGACGCAAGTTCGAGACTAAGTGGCTGCCGGGCTTGTGGGCAGACAGCTTGCAAAAGGCAGGCCACAATGTCTGCCGATGATGCGGCTGAAACGAAATCCGGCTCGCTTTGCCGCAGTGTCACCGTACCCTCATGAGAATCAGGAACGGCAGTACACTTGCTTTTAACCTTGTGGAGCAGTCGCAGGAAAGGTGCAACAAGTGCGAAAGGACATGTACTGGTACACACAGGAGTCTGGGTTCTTTGAGGTGGAAGATGTGGATGAGCACATGCAGTTAAAATCATTCGCTTCGCGTCCTCGTCGGGGGTCAGCGTTTGTGCATTTGCATGGATGGATGGCCTCCGTTTATACCGCTCATTCAGTGCAAGTTTGCCCTCAAGAAGCGGCCGTCAGGCATGGCAGTGCTGATGTGTGTATTTTGTTGATCTGGCTAGGCCAACATCGTCTCTTCTCGGTACGGAAGTCTAGCCACATTTGTGCATTCGGCAAAACCAGACGATCTTTGGACGAGAGCCTGGCATGGCTGAGAAGGTGCGGCATTGCTGCTGCAAATGCCAGCGCAATCATTTCCTTCTGTCAGGATCTTGTTGGCATATCAGCTCCAGCATTGCGCTTGGACATGGCTGCTGCAGCTGAAGCAAGAACTGATGAGGACATGTTTTTGCTTGAGATTCTGCAGGTCGGCATTGCAGAGCTGGCCGAGGATGGATGCTCAAAACCCCGCCTCGCAACAAACGAATGCAAGTGGCGCAGGTACTTTGCAGATCCAACGAATTAGACTTGGAGGTTCCATGCTCCCCATGCTCAATCCCATCTTTCGAGCCGCACCGATGCTTCTAAACCATCTTGAAACCTGCTGGAAGGTATTGTTCGAAAACATCAGCTCATGGAATGCAGCGGCTCACTTCCAGGACGTCGGAACTATGCTTTGCGGGCTGCATCCAGAGTTGTGGCTTTAGTCGTGGCAGGATGACCACGAGATGGGTGATGTACCAAACCGACTAGTTGGACTGATTGCTGAGGCCGGCGGCAAAGCATTCCCACTGCGGACCATAGACGGCATGTCCAAGACGGGTTTGTTTGGAGATGCAAGTAGGCGAGTCACCGATCGCAGTGGGATCGAGCCTCTGTGGCCGTCTATGACGAGACCTTAGTTGCTGATTCCGCACATTTTTGCATCATTGTGTAGCCATAATTACTTCACCTGCATGAGTATCGGTCATGGCGAGACATCACCAGGCACTCACTGGCGCGACATGCTTGCACATGCAAGGCTGCATGTACCAGCAATCAATATTGCGGGTCAGCAGTCATTCTGCGCAGGCATGACTGCAGCACTAAAGGAGGCACATCTCTTGCTGCCGTACGATGCCGCTGTAACCCATCCAGAGTTGAATTTGCTGCAGGACGCGCTGTTGATGACAAAGTTAGCCTCTCATAGCTGATTTATTGTTCCGGAACGTGTTCTGAGTTTTCTGCTCGGATGACCCACCAGTGAAGGCTGCAGCACTCTGTTTTGCTTGCCGTTGCTGCATTCGGCGAGTAAGGATCTCAGCAGACAAAAAGATCGAAAGATGCAGCTGCCTTCAATCCACCCTGCACGTTGATGTAAGGATGCTTGATGATGCCCTGCTAGCTGGTTCTCAAGGCGACGGTAGGCTAGGGCCAGGGGTTTGGACATTGACGTGCAGTTCATGTTCGCAGGTTCTTCGCCGTCAGCTGCCGACTTCACGGAGAAGCAGTCGTCGCACAGTGCAAGTGTTGTTAAAGTTTACCGTGGCAAGACTGGAATGACTGATGGCCAGGCTCGCGGAGCTGGTAAGGTCTCTGGCATCCTTCTTGCTGGAGCTGCTCCCGTCGCTGCCCCTAGCTCTAGCGGACATGCTGCTGGCCATCCCAGGCCTGCCAGGCCCGGGGCCCGGCCTGGGAACGTCAAAGTCAGGAAAAGGGCGGCGAAAGCTGGAGCAGCTCGGCAGGTGCATTGCTTTGTGCTGCGAGCACCTCACCGGCGACATTGGGAAAGTCATCAAGTCACAACCTGAGCATCGACATGCCGTTGCCTTCTCGCCACAGCAGAATGGAGGCCTGCTGTCCAGTTCTGTCTCTTTTGTGGTGCCACTCGTCTGCAAAAGCATCACAGTCCTTCTGGCTTGACGCGGTCACCGGAGGGAGGCGTTGACCTTAGCAGGCTACGAGCCCAACGAGCACTGGCAGATCTCTTAACTTCAGTGTTGGAAGAAACATCAACCGAAGTACGAGCAAGCCAGGACCGGATGTCTACACTCCTTTCATGCAGCACGAGCTCTGGGCATAGCTTCGAGCGTTTGAGAACTCGAGCACGAGGAGCTTCTGCTTGGTTCTGTTGAGCCTGGGGCATCTCGCCTGGTGGAGACACTCATCCTGTCGCGTCCTGCATGGAGCCCAATTCCTTTGAAGTGCTCTTGAGCAGTCGATCAGCGATGTATTTTTCTGCACAAGGATCCAAAGCTGCATCAGCTTTTGCTGGAACTGCGTCTTGGCGATGTGATCAGAGACCAGTCTCGGACAGGTGACATTAGGATCAGTGGTCACGAATGTGAGATGCTGCAGGCTGTGGCGGGCACTGCGGCGAGTACCTTGCCAGTCCCTGAAATCGTTAGCCTTAGCCAAGCTAGCAATGGTTGCAGCAAGACACTTGAGAAGAGAGGCCCAGCTGGAAGTCTGCATGCCAAAGACGTGTGGTGGCCCAGAACTGTTGTGCTGCACTGCCGCAGCTCTGTTCGACCTAGGCGCCTGCTATGCGCTTGTTCCGAGAACTGGCAGGCTCAAGACAGCAGCAGCAACTGCAACAGGCTCGCTGCAGCAGATTGAATCGTGACACTAACAAAAAAGTCAAGCATGCTGGCAGGTTACAGGTGAGCAATTGCTGGAGTGGAACTTGGATCTCGCGCTGCAAATGAATCGGCATCCCAGTGATGTTGTCAGTCTCTCGAACTGCGAAGTGGCATGGGGAAGTTCCTTGGTTTATCTGTCAAATGCACGTGGCCTTGCAACATCCGTTGTGGCTGCTGTGCTGCCAAGGTTTCCGTGCACACCAGTGCGTGGTGACTTTCTCATCTTACAGCTTCGTACTGGAAGGACAAGCAAGTCAGAGACAGAGCTGCTTTCTTTTTTACAAAGCGGGCATGTGTTCATGGAGCAGCATTTCTTGCCCGGGTGCATTGTTGTCCTTGCGAGCAGCCATCCCTATAGATCCGGTTCGACATATAATTTCTCACGAATAATAGGTGAATCATTACCTCTGGTTTTTAGGGGTTGTTTTCAACTTATGAATAGTTAACTAGGGATTCGCTTTCTTCGAGAGGAAAAAGCAAAAGAAATTGATCAGGAAATGTTCGAGTGGCCTGCCTTCGCTGGCCCTTGCTCCGCAGTGCGGGATGTACCCTCACTTGCCTTCCGCCTGCAAATTAGCACCCCAGCGGGCACATCAGCTCATCGTCCCGCTGTCATACCCCCCGAAGAATTTGGCCTCACACGAAGGGGCTTCCTGTGACCCAACCAACGATCACAGAAAGTTGGGCTGGCAGCTCAAGCACTCACAGAACAATAACCACATGGAGAGGTGTATTGCTTACAGGGTAGGAATTTAGGCAGTCTCGAGGAGAAAAAAAACTGTGAAACAAATAATCCGATCCGTTTCTTGAAACGTGCAGCAAGTGATGGAAGAGGCGGCGGCGGACTTCAACGAGGAGTTTGGGTTGGAACAGCAGGGGGAATGGCCGGATGTGTTGGGCCCGTATGTGTACCCGCGACGCTTTGAGGCGGGCAAGGACTGGTTAACGTGGTGTCGGAATAGAGGGAGCATGAGCACTTTCTGTGGACCCCAAAATCGTGTCACGACAGCTGCTGCCATTGCTTTTTGGGCACTACTGCAATCGGCCTCACGAGCCTCCTGCGACTCAAATTGGACCAATCTTCGCTGGTAACATCGTGCAAGCGGAAGGGGGAGGAAACGGAAAGGAGAAAACTTGCTGTTCTTGGGACATCAACTGCCGGGGGTTACGCCATCCCAGCATGGAACAATGGAAGCAAAAGGCTTCATCTTAACGGTACGATCCAAACAAGAAACATGCTTTGAAAAGAATCCAGGCCAGAAGCTTATCATGATGACGAAACTGCCTCGAACACGAAAGTCCGGACTGATTTCCGAACCCAAATGACTTCATGTGCCTTATGCCGACTATGTGATCAGCAGTGACATGATGCTCTTGGATGATTTATAGAAACACATCTTTAAACCTACGGACAAGGATTCCTACAGACTTCTCCTGATCACAAAGCCCTGGAAACAAGCCAAAAGACGCTACAAACTCAACTGCAAGAACCACCCAGCTGGTCCTATCTTGTGTCTTGTGTATGCTTAGTCCCCCACTT
>CAJNJA010011850.1:0-13433 GCA_905231915.1 Symbiodinium necroappetens | reverse complement strand
ATCGAGCCCCCCCTCACGAAAAAAAATATCTGTTTCTTAACCGGCGCTGTCGCTGTACCGGTGGGGGGCGCCTGTAGGCGGGCTGGTTTGTGTGCCAAGGTGGGGGTTGTGGGCGTGCGGGGGCTGTGGCTGCTGTGGCTTGGGTATGGGGGGGGAGCATGTCGCGGGGCGGCTCCAGTTGGCTCGTGCGGCTGCTTGCTGCGTTGCGTGTGTCCGCGTTTTGGACGTGGGGTCCTCGTCTGGTCTCGGGTGCTGGTCTGGTGGTGTGCGGATCTCTGCTGTGGCTGGGTTGGCTGCACTGCTGTGCTGTTGTTGGTCTTGGGGCGCTCTGTCGTGGTGGTCGTCCCTGGCCGTTGCTGGGTCGTGGTGGTCGTCCCCGCTGTTCCGGTGTCGCGGTTGGCTGTGGCTGAGGAAGTCGCGGGGCCCGTGCTTCCGGATTGTAGGTGAAGGTTGAGGAGGGTTGCCAGGTGTCCTGGTAAATTTCTTCCATCCACGCCGCATGAACTCGGCGGATGTGGCTTCTGTTGGCTTTATTGCGGGTGTGGTGCTCCCCCATGCCGGGGTCGCTTCGCCAGCTTTTCCAGGCCCCGCTTCCCGAGTCGGACTAGCTTGAGCTTCCCTGTTGCCGCCTCCGCGGAGTGCCTCTGGTATCGGAGGGGGCTTCCTGTCTCATGGGGGGGCCAGGTCCGTCAAGGAGCTGGCTGGCTCTTGCTGCGGTGTGGTGTGAGGTGAGGTCTGCTGCGGATGGGTGGTGGCGGAGCTTGCGGTTGCTGTGCGGCTTTGTTGGTGGGATCGCTGGAAGCGGCTGTGGTTCGGGGTGGGGTGAAGTGGCCCCGCTCTTGGTAGTTGCGTCTGCTATCGCTGTTGTTGGCTGGTAGGGTCTTGCGATTGTGGCTGCGCGGCTGTTTGCTGGGAGGCTCGAGTGGAGCGGTTGGGTATGCCATCGTTGCCTGCATGGTCTGCGTGATGGTGTGTGGTAGATGCTGGGGGTGGGTGTTGCTGTGGATCATGGCTGGTTGGGGCTGCCGTGCTGGGTCTTGTCCTCTGTGGTCTGTGGTATGGCGAGGGTCCGTAAAAAACTTGTGGCACGACGCCAGACAAGAGTCTGACCCCGAGTCACACGCACGGATCTCTTAGCACCCGGCAGGACTCGGGGCATTTAACGTCGGCCATGACAAGTGGCTTTAGAAGGAGGCCAGCAAAGCAGAGTCGCCGCCCTGAAAACCAATAAAGTCGCTTACTTCCCTGGGGACGTGCGGAGACCCCCCCTTCCGGCCACCTGGGCTCCAGGAAGCCACGGGAGACCTGGAGCCTAGAAGGGCTTGGGTTTAGGGTGAACGCGGGCCGTGCGACGCGACCGCAGCCACTTGGCGCGAGCCTGCGGCTTGAGCCAACATGGCTACGACTACGATCACACTGATTCTCTCTCTCTCTCTCTCTCTCTCTCTCTCTCTCTCTCTATCTACCAGGTGGGGAGCCTGTAGGGTGCGTCCTGCCCTAGGCTCTGCGCGCGTGTGCGCACCGGCAGTCCATGGGCTCTGCAACTAGCCAGCATAAACTGCCATGCAAATCCGAGAAGAGCTTGGCCCAGAAGCAACCTCAAAGCAGCTAATGAAGGCGAGCGTCAGTATGAACGCACATAAACCGCAAAGCGTCCGCAGCCGTGTAAAGCGCGGCATGCGGCCTTCGTGCGGAGGACGTCGGATGGCGCCTGTACAAGCCTGAATCCCTATACAGCCCTGCACGGGCTGAGCAGTTGCAGTGCGCCTCAAGCTTGACAACCGCATGCAACTGCAAAAAAAAGTTGCTGTCTGTGCATGTGTACGCAGGCATCAGTACTCATCATGCTGGTCCACGGCTTACGGACAGACCCCGAGGGACAAACAAATCACGCCCATTTTTGAACTCGCTCTCTACGCCCTACTCTACACACTTAGTATGACCGACACAGACGAAAAACCATGACACCTGAGTGTTGTCAGGGCATACTCTTGCTCAGTTGCTTGGCAATGATGATGCTAGTAGCTGGTGGAACGAGGCTACGGGACTGGAACTTGAGCCAAATCCGTGCAACGATGGAGTCGCGGCTTTGTTGTTGGACTTCAAGGAATCCGATCCGACGGTGTGTGCGGACGTAACGTCTTGTCGAATTCTGCTCATGCGAGCCGTCTGGTGGAGGCTTCGTCCTCTGTTTCTTTCGCTCTCTCTGCCGGCTTGGGAAGCCAGAGATCGCGGTCGCTCTTGCGCTCTCGCTCTCTTTCTCTCTCTCTTCGTCCTTCGGGTTAGAGGGGCAGGTCACGCCGCCCGGCTCTCATCCATGTCTCTCTCTAGAGCAACCACGGCCTTGGAAGGCAGCGCACTTCCTGCAGCGCGGGGGCCTGCGGGAACATCTGAAAGTAAAACTAGTGCAATCCACGACAAATAGCCCGAACGACTACATGCACACATGCTTCTTTCGGGCACATGTGCTTGCAGACCTCGTCATCGGTCGTGCACAGCATGCCGCATGCCGTGAAGTCCGGTGATGGGGGCACCGGGGCCCAAATGTACCTTTCTGCGAACAAACCATAACAAACTGCTGCAGATAGAATGGCCTCACAAAGCTCTCATTACTTCACAAGAGGCTTTGCAAATGCACTGGTAACGAAGACAGATCACTTCCGAATGTCGGACCCCCTGCTTGTGCCAAGCCACACAGACTTCAGCGCCGACTCTTTCAAGTGCCTGAGGGCACAGCTCATGCAAGATCTCTGACTGCAGGCCCCTCTGCCGACCCTCAAACGAGTCACAAGCACCAGCACCCTGCGCATACACACCAAGGCTTGCTTTGTTAGGTTGCGGATGTTCAAAGCCCTGGCCTAGATCAGGCACCGACGATATGCTGATATGGCAAACACAGCCTGCACGCTCGAAGGACCTCCAGGACTGTGGATCGTGCGCAATCCCACGAACTGAGATGAGCACCAAACTTGCCGGAAGCGAATCGGATGTGGAAAGTAAGTATCCAGAAAACGGTTGAGTTCGTCCTTCGATTCAGCAGCTTTGTGCGAGCGGGGGGTGAGCTCCCAAGCTAAGGAAGCTTCGTCCTAATGGCTCCGTGTTCCTGAACATAGAGACCCACTCTGTAGGAATTCACAAATTGCCGCAGGTCTCTGTTGGGAAAGATAGATCGCAGCAGGAAGCATCAGTAAGAAGTGAGGCAAGAGCAAGTTGGGGCTGATGTGAGCGTTTCGATTCGAGTATCACTCTCGGTGCGCAACCATTTCGTAACGAAAAGCATCATCTCGGGACCCTCGTATGCCACATTGCAGGTTGTCAGGTAGCATGCTAGAGTCTTCTGGCTCTTACGAGGGGCAACAGCGAGCCCAATACCCAGTCCCGCGGATGCTTCGCAAAGAAGCCACTGTACTGCTCATCCGTGATCTGCCAGGGCCGGACAGTAACGGCATGTCATAAATTCCCCTTGTTGTCTAAATTCCGACGAGAATCTGCGCAACCATAGCTGGAACAGGATCCCTGGCTGATGCTAGCTGCTAGATTGAAATAGTTTTAGATACAAAGACCTCAAGAACGTCGCCACACACACACACACTCTCGCACCCTGCGGGTCAAGCCGCTGCAGTGCCATTGTTCCAACAGATGCTTGCTCATCACATCATCATGATGAGAAAGGCCGCGGCCAGGGGCTTATTAGGCTTCGCACTCGTTCAAGTCTGAGTCTACAATGTCTACAACATCTGACAGCCTGATGCCGGCTCCTTGCTCATGCAGAACTGCCTTCAGTCTTAAGCAGGCAGCACCGCGCACCCAAAACCCTGTGAATCTGCATCTGTAGAAAACGAAAATGAAGACACGGACTCGGATTCTCTGAAAAGATCCTGCTGACGGGCCTCCAACAATTCCGTCACTGGCGGTGAAGGGCTCATGCTGACCTGAGTTTCTTGGATCCACATTTCGCGCATTTGAGCAGATCACTTGCTACCTACGAATGTCTGCGGCCCGGGCATAATGTCCAAACGAAAGCCTCTCTTTGACTGCATGGGAGCCTGCGGGCGACACAAACCAGGTGCAATCTCTGAACAGCCCTGACCAGCCTCGCTTCACGCCCAGAAACTTTCCGCGTGGAACGAGCCTCGGGACAGCGCTGAGCAAAAGAGTCAAAGCAACACTTCAAGCCATTGCTTTTCTGTCTGCAGGCCCGAGAGCCGAGGGCGCGCCTCCTTGGGTTGGGTCATCGGCTCTGGGTCACTTCTTGACTCCTGTATTCGCGGAATTGGCCCTGGTGAGGGGGTGGCTGCCGGAAGAGCAGATGATCTTGTGGAAAGGAGTTTAACAGCGCGCTCTGGCACAGGTCCGCATCCTTACCCATCTGCCATGTCCTAGTCCTAGGGGCAAGGTGTACCTCGTGCCGAAAGTGTCCGATGGAACAATCAAATTGCTGAGCTCAGGCCCCAACTCAATGGGCGCCCAAATCGCAAGAGAAGGCTTGGCACCCATATCGTTGGCGAACCACACGGGGTGGAACCTGCCACGCCGTCATGACTCCCGATGCTGGCTTGCAACAACGAAGCTACCTGCTGATACTTGCTGATTGACATCAGCTGGCAAGCCCTGATGGGTGCAGCCATAAGCCCTGAACTTCCGAGATCTCCAGGCGCCCGGGCGCGGAGTGCTTTTGCCACTTGTGCTTGAAACGGCCAGCCTTGCACGCAGGGCTCCGAGGAAACCGGCTCAAATGGGGCGTCGGGCTTCACGGGCACTGCGGATACTGGCTGAACAGGCCAATCTCAGGCAGAAGCCGACAGCTGCCGACACATGTCCGGAGAGAGTCGAGAAACCTTGAATCTCGTCTACCGATGAGGAAACATCAAAAGAGTTGGCCCAAGATCAAGATGCAATATCCGCGTGCGTGCCGACAGCAGTGCACTACCGAGGGAAGTGCACTGCCCTCCGGGGAGCAGCTCGGTGTGCGCGGCCTGCGACTTGTCCAGGCTTGGGGCGCGGCCGTGGGCTGTTCAACACTCCATATGGGCACTTCCGCTGTGCTACCAGTGGGTCCTAGTGTGTGGAATTGTGTGGGAGCAGGCAAACCAGCCGCCGTGACGTTTTTTTGGCTTCAGGCTACGCATGCGTTTAGCCCTATGTGAGATCTCCGTCCTTGTCAAGGGTGATGCCGCAGCTGGTGAAGCGGGATAGTCCTGCCGAGAAGCGATTCTGCTTCGGAGAGCTGCTGTTCTTTCAACACAGGCTTGGTGGGCTTGCCAGAGAAGCAGGAAAGTCCAACTTACCTGAGCAGACAGTTCGGACAGACCGTAGGCAGTCATCCACGCGCCCGATGGGTATCAAGCATGCTTATGCTCGAAGATGTAAAGAGATGTCTCTTCCGTATTTGTTACATCATCGAACCCCGACTCTTTGAGCAGATTGGACACTTTGCCTTCACGAAAATGGGCTGAAAGCTGCTTGTGTCTACTTTCAGCGGGGGCATAGACGCCGAGCCCCGGCCGAGGGTTCGCGGATCCCTCCTCGGCGGTCTTGGTAGGTGCAGGAGGTACTGGATCTGCGGGAGACTTCAGAGAAAAAGATCGAAACAGAGCATTGCTGAGGCCTTCTTCACCTGCACTTTTTCTTGATAGCTCGGATGTCGGGGCTGGAGGAGTTGCAGCCTCCTGCAAACGCAAACGGTGTGTGAATGTGAATAGATCTATGCTGCTGCCATGCAGACTCTGCAGAACAAAGCGACTACAGTCACTAAACCCTTGCTCCTGGCCTGTCGCTGGGGCTTTGTGGATGCAGTCTCCTTTGCCTCTGACCTTTCAGTTTCTCCGCTTCAGGGGCTGTAGAAGACTTGCGTCGAATTCGCTTCAGGGCCTCGGGCCCGGACCCAGAGGCTGGCGAGGCTCGCGAGGCTGGGGAAGCTGCAGCCGAGAAGCTTTGATGACCCTGGCAACGGATCGAGATTAGGCCCTGCTTAGCCTGCGGTGGACCCAGCACAGGGTTTTGCCTCCAGAGTCGTGTCATGTAGCTCCAGGGCAGCACGGAAGTCTTCCAGAAAAAGGACCTTTTCACAGCAAATCGTGACATGATAAACTTCGTAACCTCAAGAGCCAAATGCTGGAGCAATGAAGAACCAGAACAAAGACGGGCGACACATGTTAACTACCGTCGAAGCTGTCCTTCTGACAACTGGGCTGAAGACTGTTGGAGCCGAGTGCTGTAGCCTTAAGTGAAGAAGTCGAGGTCTTGAGTTTAGGCCAGGTCCCACCTCGCGCCCCTCCTGCGCAATCCAGCGGAACCTGGCTAAGCAACGTTCGCTCCACGCACAGGCGCTGGGCAGGCAAGCCCTTTTACAAACTCATGAGAACACAGTAGACATTCCTCATGCGCCAACTTCGAAGACGTTGACTGCTGCCGCACGCGGCAAACAGAAAATTGACACAGCCCCCCCCATATCCAAATCAGCATGGACATGATAGCAACAGGCTCATTCATTTGTCACAAACTCTATCGGAGATGCCACAACTTCAACGCCCAATGAGCCTGCCGACTCTGCCGATGCATCAAAGCATTTAGTCCATCCAGCATTCTGCCGTCCAGGCTTAAGTTTAGGCGACAGAACCGAGAAAAGACAGGATGGTAGAAGGGCGCATCAGAAAGCAGTCAAGCCGTAAGATCTGGGACCCCTGCAAATTTGCAACTTGCTGTGCCCAGCGAGCGTCATGGAGCCCTTCCCTTCGAACCTCGCAGGGCTTTGGGCACATGAAGTCAAGCGTGCTCAGAACGGGCTCCTGGCCCCCAAGCTCTCAAGGCCTGGCGCGTCTCAGGATGTCTCAGGCACAGGGGCGGGGAGTAACAAGGGCCTAGGGAGCCTTGCTGGAGTCTGATCGCAGTATTACCCGGCCCGCCAATCCAAGAGATTAACGACCCCCTGATTGCATCCGTAATGGAGCCAGTCCTACTCCGCATCCGCGTGAAAGGAAAGCGTGCACAGGATAACCGATAACGTGATCCCTGCATGTCTGGCAATCGCACCTGCAGACAGATCGCGTCTCTGGAGGCAGCCGTTGTTTGAGGCGTCCTGGATCATTGCCGAGTTGATGAATGAGCTTGCATGTAGAATGCTTCCGAGGATGATTCGGCAAACCGCATCTCTATCGGTGAATATGGCTCGGCAGCTTTTGTTGGGTTCGGAGAGACAGGCCATTGATGCACCAATGCACCCAATGCCAAAGTATGACAAGCTTCTCGCGTCATCTGAAGCTGACATACTCAAGAGGACAACAACTCCGTGGCTCTTCTCCAGACTCCAGCCATCTCAAGCCTAAAGCCAATGTCGGAAGTCCAGAAAGTCCCTCCATGAAGGAAAGGATGATCAAGCATGTGCCAGGCGTTCAACAGTTCATCGGTGCTGATGCAAATTTCGATTTTCAGCACTCACAACTCGGACAAGCCTGGCGAGGTTCCTGGTTCGATTTAGGGAGGGCTGTTGAAGGGTGTCCATGAAGCGAAAAGCATCGCTGGGCCAAAGCCGCTGCGCTGCCAACGTCCAGCGAAGCCGCAGAAGAAGGGCCTGCAGGACATCGACATGCAGTCCTCTTCTCTGCGCGGTGACACCCTGTGTAACACATCCCCCGTCCAACTCATCAACACGTTTACCGATTTGTTGCAGAAGCCTTTCTACACTGTTGGAGCTGTGTAAAGCGCAAACCAATGGGTCGTGGCGACCATTCTGCTCTGACTGTCAATTTCTGCTGCGTCTGGATGCTTGGGTTCAGATGTTCTCATCGTGGGATCTGCAGTGGATGCGGCTCTCTCGGCAGTACTTCCGAAGCTGCAACGTCCTGCTATGACAGGAGCTGTGAAGAGTCCGGTTAAGCCAAAGCGCCTTGGTAGCCCAATCTTCGAACTCGTCAGTCTGCAAGAAGATTTTCGATACTGCCAGGCGTTGCCAGTGCCTGGTCCACGGAACAGAAACAGACATGTTGCTCACTGTTCGCGACAGCGACCTGCAGGCAAAGACTGGCATGATGCGACTTTGGTCTTGGACATGTCATCGTTCACAGCGAGACACGAAGACCGCGTGCTGTGTGGGCAA
Organism: Symbiodinium necroappetens; assembly: GCA_905231915.1. Taxonomy (NCBI): domain Eukaryota; class Dinophyceae; order Suessiales; family Symbiodiniaceae; genus Symbiodinium; species Symbiodinium necroappetens. The sequence continues at coordinate 5,338 of CAJNJA010011850.1, read as the reverse complement.
GAGGCAGGAAGAGTCTATAAGATTCAAAGATGCTACTTAACTCTGGCCTGTGAGCTCGGCGCCGGCATGCGCGAACATCTAGCCACCAAGGGAGGCGGTCCTCGGAGTGCGGTGGCAACAGCAGGACAGGTAACCCTGTGATACGACCGAACTTGTACAAACCTGGCGGCTCCTGCGTCCGGGTAAGCTGCAGTGATCGAAGTAGGACACTGACTTCCCTCGCCTGCCACAAGGGAGTTTGCCAGAAGCGGCTTTGCACTGATGAAGGCGCTACGGATGGCACAGTGCCCAGCACGCTCCTTACACTATCACTGAAACGGCAGGGTGTCCCCAAGCCCCTGATCCGAAAGCTTCAGAACTTGCTCCCAACGTCTACTTCCCTGCAAAGACGGCAACGTGGCCGCCGAGCAGTATGCGAGGCAGGGGTCGATCTCATGAAATAACGATGACTTATGTGGCACTCAAGGTTATCGCTACAATGCAGATTTCAAACGCGACTCGTAGCACCAGTCACGCACAGATGATGCTGCTGCTTATCGCCAGCACTCGTTATCAGTATATGTCATCGTACCCTTTTCAACCAGCTTCTACTTCCGATTCACTCCACTCTCCCCATGGTGGTCGTTCTTCTCTCGTCGTTAAGCCTTGGAAGCAAGAAATCGCCTGGAAGTCCTCTGCGCTGTCCAAGAAACGCAAGAGCTTCTCGGCTGCCTTCAGGGCCCCCGGCTTTTGCTGCTTCGGGTCCCGAGCACGGGAGGCATGCATCATGCATGGCAGAGCTTAAGCGGGAGTCGAGCATTAGCTGGACAAGGTAACTCAGGTCCATGGACTCATATGCACACCGCAGCTGAAGCATGGCAAACTGCAGTCGCTGCTTTTTTGCGACTAACCGGAACCAGGATGCGCCGCCAAACTGCAAATTGAATGCTTCTTTTACATCTTGTACAGACTTCATAAACTCTTCTGCTTGAGCTTGAAAGCTCCCAGGCACTAGCTCATAGGATGCAACTTCAGGGGAGTATGAAGTTTGACCGTAGTCTCATGTAGTAATTAAGCAGGTAATCGACAAATCGGCTTGGCCTTTGTGTTTTGAAAACCTGGACTGAACCTGCGCACGTAGGCCTGCAGCTGAAAGCCCAGCTCCGAACCTCATCATGCCGCAAGCTAGGTCGTGCAGCATGATCTACAATGTAGGTCTTGCCGACACAAGTTGTCCAACTAAGGGGTTATGGGTGCCTGCACGTCACAAAGGCGGAGTGAACTTATGAAGAGAAGCGGCCCAACCCATCGGCATGGGAATAGAAAGCCAAGACTTCCTTCGACTGACTGGGCATCACACTCTCCCGAACTGGACCGACAAAATCCAGCAGCGACTCGTTCACCGACTCCTTGCATTGAATGCACCTTCGCAGTTCGTGACGGGTTGACAGTCCACACCCTGGCCGATGCCAGAGGCAGGTGTCAACCAAAGATCGAAGGCACAAACCCAAATGGCACACGCGCACTTGTGAATTTAGCACTTTGATATAGATACAGGCGTATAGATATGGGTTTAAGTATAGATACAGACGGAGATAGAAATGGATACAGAGGTCGAGATAGACATTGATCGACAACTAGGTAGGTAGGTAGGTAGGTAGGTAGGTAGGTAGGTAGGTAGGTAGGTAGGTAGGTAGGTAGGTAGACGGATGATATATATGGTATCAGAATTAACAGTTTACACATGTATAATATAACATCTATATCTTTATACACATACTGTACATACATACCATTACATGGCATATATCATAGAAAATAAGTTATTGATAAACAAAGAAGCCCTCCGAATGTCGTCGTGCCATGAAGGATAAGCAAGTCCAACGCACCTCAATGCCACGCAGCAGTCTTGCAACCAGCTCTGCCCCGCTATGAGGTGCCTTGGCAGTCGGCAGGAAGATCGCACGTGTCTTCGGCATGGCACTGGAAGACTGAGGCCGTGCACAGAGCACCCCGGAGATGCTCTGCCTCAGCCAATCCGAGGGCCACGAAGAACCGCCCCTTGCAGGCTCTCAGGGCTTCCGCATTTCAACCAAATGCCACCGCTACTCTCCCGGCCTGCTGCATGCGGAAGAATTCCTGTGTTACCAAAGCCTGCTCCAGCCCGCCAAGGGTCACCCGACCTGAGGAGACTGCAGAGTCAGGCGATCCTTTGCTGCGCTAGTGCTTACAAACTACACTCTATAGACGGCTTACTCGGCTTACCGTTTTCTGCCAAGCTTTCCAGAATGCTCCAGGTGATCTAAATGTGGCAGATGCCCCGCAAGAGTCTGACATGTTTAGCTGACTCGGCGCGCGCGCGCGCGTGTGTGTGTGTGTGTCTTTGTTTGTGTGTGTCATATCTGTGAATCCCAGTAGGTGGGTGGAACCCATGAAGGTCGTGGCCAGACGCCGCACATACGAGACTATCGAGTGTGAGATCTTTAGTGCACGACAGTGGAAACCTTCGAACTGTTGCAACATGCCGTCCAAGCTCGCTTCAGCACAGTGGAGCGTGGGTGAGCCACCAAGGCCAGAGCTACCTGTGGGCATTTGTGCCTCAGGTCAGATATGTCTAGGCTTTGGGGCGAAGGTTTTCGGGCTAAGGTCGGAATCTAGCAGATCGTGACGGACTTATGTGCTGACGCCATTTTTCTGATAACATCGGAGAAACAAGAGTCAAACCTACGTCCTCGAACTAGGTTTCAATGCCGCCAAGGCCAGCACGATGTATGCTTCGCCCTCGTCGACGAGGTCTAACACTTCGCAAATCGCACGGACCTGGCCAACAATTTGGCTCCGCCGTGACTATGACTATGGCAAGCTCTGCCCCTTCGAGAGACTTGCTGCAATCTTTCAAGCCGGGGCCAGTTGCCCGGACACAAAGAGCGCAAAACACAATCGCATGGCCTCCTCTTGGCCGAAACCCGCGGAGCCTTACTTCCAGCGAACACTTTTGAGCATGAAGAGTCTGCGCAACTCAACATGCTTGCAACCGCTGCAGCTCATCGACACTTCAAGCGGAACGAGCTGACGAGACATACGGCAGTGCCTCGCTATGCTGTGTGCCCCGCCGTCATTTCTTACACAAGTCTGCTGTGCAATTGCAGAATCATAGCGAATGGTTCCGAAGCGCATCTCTGAGTCAGGTGCAATCTTCTCCGCAGCACAACTCCAAGGCCTCGCCTCGGCACAGCCCAGGGTCCGCAGCTTCTGATTGCTTTCCAGGAGGCATTCGGACTCATCGCAGCCCGTTTGCTGACATTCGCTGCTGTCCCAATTGCCGAGGCCCCCAGCGCAAGCGAAAGCGTTGCTCTTGCGACAGCGCCGCTGGGGACACCTTGGCAATCTTGGCCCTTGTCGACACCATTCTACATGAGACTTCAGTTGTTTCTAAGCCACGTCGCAATTGCACTCAGGTGTTTAGCAGCCGAAGCAGTTCGGGCTTGTGGGGTCTAAACCCATAAGGATCTCAACGGCTACATTCGGTTTTTGTTGAATCAGCGTGGCTTGACCTCCGGAAGGTCAAATCTGTGGCGCCGGCAGAAAACCGCTTCAGTCTCCGGACAGAAGGTACCTGTCAAGACAGGAACACAAAGCGTGGCCGGCTTTATCATGTTTATATTTATATAGAAGAGTAGATGCTGGTGAAGGCATCGTAAGGCTTCCACGTGTTGAATTCCTGTGCTAGTGTGAAAATCGAGATCCCGCACAAGGCCCAACTACATGGAAGCGGACTGAAGCTACAATTTCAATGCTAAGTCGATCTTGCTGCCAACACTGAAAGGCCAAGGCAGCTGACCCACTCCATGAAGCAAGCGACATTGCGAAGCCTGGCCAGGTGAGTCTTTCTAGGCAAAACCTTAAACCATGCATGAACCGATGAACCTTTAGAGCAAGCGCTTCTGATTCTGCTGCCTGAAAAGGTATCCTCAAATAACTGCCGAACAGTTTCTCCGTGGTAAACCCATGTCAGCTATATGCTTGTTCCGACAGCTAGGCTTCCTCGCCAACCTGAGGACAAAGACAACCTCAAAGTCCAATGTTCGATTCAATTTTGTAGGAGGGCGAATAACTACAACGTCCCTTGGCTTGTGGAAGCGAGAGCAAGCGCGGCAGGTAGGAACAGGGGCTGCACCCGTCAACAAGTACACATTCTAATTACCTGCGTTGCTGACAATGTCGCTGGCTTTTTCATCGAATCGGGACGTACAGGGAATCATGGGGCGACTGTGTCAAAACATTCTCGGCAAAAGCACTGTGCCTGCGGACCGAAGTCAAACGCCAACTTCTGCGATAGTGGTTCTCGCTGACCATGACCTGAGACTGTTAGGCGTCTTCATGGCGGCACATCGCAGGTTGAGAACTATGTAACTAGATGCATGAATCTCGGATGTCCTGCCGTAGCAGTTTGCAAACATCCCTGCTGTGAAAGGAGGCCCGAACGAATGTCGAGGGAGAGTGGTGTGGACGAGGACACTGCGTGCTTCAATGCCGCCCAAAGGAATCCGGTTGTCTAGCAACTCAGGTTGCAGCCAGCGCGAGACATCATCCAAAAGCTTCAAAAAGTCTATCATAAACCGTCTATGTTCCCATTCATCTCAGACCTAATCTCTCCCCATGCTGTTACAGTATCACAGAATATCAGAATTCGAATCAAAACAACTAATACTGTCACCTGTGCAAGTAGCAGTAGCGGCAGCAGAAGCAGCAGCAGCAACAGCAGTAGAAGTAGTAGCAGTAGCAGCAGTAGGAGCAGCAGCATTAGCAGCAGCAGTAGCAGTAGTAGCAGTAGCAGCAGCAGTAGCAGCGGTAGGAGCAGCAGCATTAGCAGTAGCAGTAGCAGTAGCAGTAGTAGTAGCAGTAGCAGTAGCAGTAGCAGTAGCAGTAGCAGTAGCAGTAGCAGTAGCAGTGGCAGTCGTCGTAGTAGTAGTAGTAGCAGCAGCAGCAGGAGTAGTGGTAGCAGTAGGAGTAGCAGTAGCAGTAGCAGTAGCAGTAGGAGTAATAGTAGTAGTAGTAGTAGTAGCAGCAGCAGTACTACTAGTAGTAGTAGTAGTAGTAAAAGTAGTAGTAGTAGTAGTAGTAGTAGTAGTAGTAGTACCTGTAGTAGTAGTACCTGTAGTAGTAGAAGAAGTAGTAGTAGTAGTAGTACTAGTAGTGGTAGTAGTAGTAGTAGTAGTCGTCGTCGTGGTGGTGGTGGTGGTAGTGGTAGTAGTAGTAGTAGTAGTAGTAGTAGTAGTAGTAGTAGTAGTAGTAGCAGGAGTAGTAATAGTAGTCGTCGTCGTCGCAGTAGTCGTCGTCGCCGTGGTGGTGGTGATGG
>CAJNJA010011849.1:0-13118 GCA_905231915.1 Symbiodinium necroappetens | reverse complement strand
CGGCACCCTTATAAAACGGACCCTTAAACGGGACCTCAATTTAGAGAACTACCCTTTGCATCCCCCGAGTCCACCAGTCTCAAAGTTCAGTCCACAGGAGGCTCCACCGCCTAAAGCCTATAAGTTTCAGGGTTTCAGCTCTTGGGGGTTTATAGGGTTTATGGGGTTTAGGAGCTTAGGGTGTAGGGCTTAGGGTTTTAAAGCCTAGGGTTTCAAATTTCAGGCTTTGGGGTTCAGGGTTTATAGGGTTTAGGAGTTTAGGGTTTAGGGGTTAATTTTAAGGTTTAGGGCCAACCCACCAAGCCGTCGTTCAGAGACTTTAGAACTGTAGAGGCGATGTCATCACCTTTGGCAGGCTCCTGAACCCCAAAAGACCCTGAACGCTAAAAGGCTCTGGGACACAAAAGAAGCCACCAATAACATCTCCTAAACCCTAAACCCTACACTCTAAATCCAAAACGACCCCAACCCCCAAACCCCCGCAGGGTTTAGGGCTTAGTGCTTAGGGTAACCGCCTTAACCCTCGAACCCTAAAGCCCCAACCGCCAAACCCTATAACCCATACCTCCCAGCACTCCCATCCGCCGAAGCCCCGAAACTTCAAAACCTAAGCCGGGCAAAACAAACCAACCTTTTAACACAAATCGAAACGCCAAAATACTCAACAGAAACAAAACACAAAACGCAAACAAGCAAACAGAAAAAGAAAAAAAAAACACACACACACACACAAACACCCTCCCCACCGCAAAAACACAAAAAAAAGCAAATCGTTTTTTGTGGGCCGAGCCTGGGCCGTCTTGAAGGCGCTGTCGGGGAACCAGACCTTGCCGCCGTTCAGCTCCTTCACCTTTTTGGGCAGTCTAGGGTTTAGGGTTTGGGGTTTAGGGTTTAGGGTTGAGGGTTTGGGTTTAGGGTTTAGGGTTTAGGGAGTCTTGCAGGGACTTGGCGAAAGTGCCTGGTTGTACGGGGTTTGCAATGGGTCTTGCGGGGGTGTAGGATTCTATACATGCTTGCGGGGTGGAGGATCTATAAGTCTATCCGGGTTGATTATTGGACTCCTATTCCTTTGTGCTTTTGATTTGGGATGTATACTCCTCCACCTTTTTGAGCAGCATTGTAGAATGGATTCGTACGTTCTTCAAGGATTTACGTTCCGGTTCCCTCGCGTAATGGCGCGGAGTGTGAGATTTTGGAATCAAGGGCGGCTTCGGGTTCGGGGTTTCGGATTTCGGGTTGCGGGCTTCGGGTTTAGGGTTTAGGCTCTTCTTCTTCTTGGCGCGTTTTAGCTTCGGGGCGTCTCTTTCATCTTACTACAGCGGGTGCAGTCGGGGATAGTATGGGGGTTTAGGGCTTGGGGGTTTCTGGCCCGGGGTCCGAAGGTTGAGGTTTCTGGGAGCTTAGGGTTTAATAACCCCCCTGTAGACCCTAAACCCAAACCCCTTAAAAGATTCTTTAAAGAAATTCAAAAACCCCCTGACAACCCTAAACCCAAACCAAAAATCCTTGCAGAAGCCCTCTGGAACCCTCTTTTTGCAACGCCTCGCCTCGGCGCTGGCCGGGTTCGAGGGGTCGGCGGGCACAAGGCGCTCTACACTCCGAGTCTCCACGGCGATCACGCCCATAGGCCTCGCCCGTTGTTGCACCCATAAACTGCAGAAAAAACTTTGCTCCAAGCCACAAGGCCCCTGTATTGAAGCTCTATACCCTCCACTACAACCTAAACCCTAGACCCGAAACTCCAAACCCTCAACCCAAAGCTTGAACCCTAAGCCATGAGCCCTAGACCATCCTACTCTCAAGCCAAAATAGCCCATCAGCTACTAGGGCTGATGATATAACTCCTGCATTACCCATCAAAAGGAATATGCGGTAATTCCCATAAGTTTAAGGTCCTTAATGCAATGCAGGGTTTATATCATCTACCTCCAGCACCCCTCTAAAAAAAAACGCCCTGAGGTTCGATTCAAGTTTCAAAAGCCGTGCATCCCACCCCTGAAAAAAAAATCCTCCTAAAAGACCCATAGATCCCTGATTCACTGAGAGAGCCCCAATAAGCCCTAAACCCAAGAACCCGAAACCCCCCAAACCGAAAAAACCCCTGGACCCTCCCTTCGTGCATGCTAGGCTCATGCCGCCCAGCCGAGCCCGACCCACGATGACGGTCTTGCCCCAGCCCTCGAGATATTCCGTCCAGGAGCCTCGAATCTCTGTTTTTGCCCAAGGGTTTGGGGTTAAGGCTTCAGGCATTTGGATGCTGTCGGGTTCAGGGCTCAGGAGCCTGAAAGTTCGAGGTCTGACAGACTTAACATGTAGAAGAGTCCCTAAACCCTAAACCTTAAACCCTAAACCCTAATGGTTTGGGGTTCGGGTTTCGGGTGTTCGGGTAGGGCTCAAGGAGCCTCCACGTCTTTGGGCCACGTAGAGCTTAGTCCGTCTTTGTGCTTAGGATGTAGGGTTGTGGGTTTAGGGTTTAGGGTTGGTGCTTAGGGTTGCGGGTTGTAAGGGTTTCTTGGGTTTTGGTAGTGCTTTGAAGCGTCGGGTACGGACGAAATCAGAAAACAAAGTCGAAAACGGATAGTGTTGTTGGAGACACACTTCTCAAAGCCACGGCCTTCCTTCACCTCTCGGTTTGTGGCAAAACAAGGGGGCGAAAGGACCACGGCCTTCCTTCACCTCTCAGTTTGTGGCCGAAATCGAGGGGTGAAAGGACCGCGGCCTTCCTTCACATCTCGGTTTGTGTCCAAAACCGAGGGTGGTTACGCCCATTTTTCTGATTTTATCTTTCCTGCTTTCTGATGTTGTTTGTGTTGCTTTCTGTTTCTTGTTCGCCGATTCTGTTCTGGTTTCTGACTTCGTCTGTGCTGTTTTCTGATTCTGGCTGTGATTCTGTCCGGCTGTTTTCCGACATAGCCCTCCTTGGTTTCCGAACTTGTTTTCCTGATTTCGCCCGTTGTTGTCCGATACTCTCTTCACTCTGCTTTGAAGGGCTCCCTCGGAAGAAGCCAAGGAGTGTCCGGGGGTCTTGATGCTCTGGGGATTCGGAATTCGGAGTTGAACTCTCGGCCTCGAGGCTTACGGGTGCGGGCTTCTAGGGTGGAAGCTTTCCAAGGCTTCGGGCTTAAAGGCATGTGCGTTTCAGGAGGTATCGTCTTAGGGCTTCGGGCTTGGCGAACAGAGCTTGGAAGATGCCATAGCTACATGGTCTCTCGGCTGGGGTCCTTCGTTACAGAAGACGGTTTGGGTTTGGGGTCGTTTGCAGCACTGTGGAGCGTGGTTCCTGCCAAGGCTCTAGCGAGTCTTGACAATACCCTCCGCGCGACAGAGATGATACATTGCTAGACAGCCTTGTTGTCAGCGGAGACCCTCCGAAAACCGCACAGAAAACCGCACAACGAAGATGGATGCATCAAACCCCCAAACCCTTAAACCCTAAACCACTAGACCCCAAGCCTGAACCCTAAACCCCTAAACCCTAAACCTTCCAGGGGGCCCGCATCGAAGAAGCCGCGCTTCCGGTTTCCCTCGTAGTCGATCACGCCGCGGAGGAAGTCACGGGGGTCGTAGGGAAGCCTCGTGGCTTGCGTCGGCTGAGGAATGTTTTCATTTCTGTTTGTTCTTTTCCTTTTTCCTTCTTCTCATTACTACCAGTGTTGTTACTATCCTTACTACTATTCTTTTGGTTACGACAACGACAACAACGACAACAGCAACAACAACATCAACAACAACTTGTGCAAAGATCTTGTAGGGTCTAGGGTTTGGGATGCAGGATTTGGGGATTAGGGATTAGGGTTTAGCCTTCGTGCCGCTGTAGGAGGCCCTATCGGGGATAGGAACGATAAGAGCATATCGATAGTCGACCCTGTTTTTTGCCGAAGCTCTGAACACAGTACCTGGTTCTTGTTCTTATTTCTATTCATAGAACAGTAATGATGATAAGAATCAGAACAGTAATGATGATAAGAATCAGAATAGGAACAAACGAATAAACAGTCTAAGAATCAACGAATAAAAATCACAACAGAATAAGATAATAACAATGTAGCACAATAAAATAATGAAACAACAAATACGAGAATAAACGAATAAAGCAATAAAAACGGTAAAACAAATATAATAAGAATAAGAATGAGAATAGGAAGACGAAGCCGAACAAGAACCAGTACAGTCATGATCATAGTCAAAATCAAAGTCCATAATCACAACAATTCAGAGCTGGTAAACCCTAAACCCTAAGCCCTTAGCCGAAGATCTGAGTCGGCTCGAACTCCACATCTCGGTCCCAGGGGTCCGCGCCAGCGGGCTGGCACACCGGTGGCAGGCAGGAGACGTCCTGAGAGAGGATGGCCGGGCTTGCGTAGGGTTGAGGGGTTTCGTGTTGAGGGCTTAGGGTTGAGAGCTTTGGGTTAAGGGTTTAGGGTTCAGGGTAAAGGGTTTAGGGTGAATTGAAGGTCTTTGATTGAGGGTGGTTTAGGGTTGAGGGTTTTTGATGAAGGGTTTTGGGTTCAAGGCTTTCGGTTGAGGGTTGAGGGTTCAGTGTCTTACAAGGGTTCGGGAAGGGTTCGAAAATGGCTGTTCTAAGGATTTGAGAAGGGTTCCATTAAGGCTTCCAACCTGTTCCACTCCAAGGTTCTCCTGCTTCTTCTATAGGAGTTCTGGCAGGGCTTTGTCAGGGTTGCATGAAGATACTATAAGAGGCTTTACAACCCTTCTACAAGGACTGTATGAGGGCTTCATATGGGTTCTACGGGATGGCCGGGCTTCAGGGATTTGGGGTGAGCTTTGGGGTGTTTTGAGTCTGGGTTGTTTTAACGGTTTGCGGAAGTGTTTAAGGTTGGGTCGACAACCATCCCAAGCCTCTGCAGGATCGCGTCACAAACCCTGAACCCTAAACCCATGATCCCCAGCATCCCAATGACAAGACTGCGAACTGAGGCGGAGGCGTTGGCTAACATCAAACTTCAGATCCCTCCGCTTTACAGTCACTACGGCTCTTCTTGCGGCCAGTTTTAGGCTAAACCCTAAACCCGGAACCCTAAACCCTAAAGCCCAAAACCCTAAAACCCTCTAACCTTATAAGCCCCGAGCCCTGAAGCCCGGATCCTTGGGCACGTAGGAGAGCCAGTCCAAGATCGCGGACATGCCCTCCTGGTCATCCCGGACCACCTGATCGCCGCAAGGGCTTAGGGTCTCGGGCTTAGGACCGCCTGAGAAGCCTCAATCTTCAGACCCTGAACCCTAAACCCTGAACCTTAAACCCTAAACCCCAAACCCTGAACCCAAAACCCTGAAGCCTGAACCCTAAACCCCGAACCCTGAACCCTGTAACTCCAAACCCCTGAACCTTAAACCCTGAACTCGGGGCCCTGGTTCTCGACTCTCCGGGGTGGAGGGCCCCCGACGGGGGAGGCGATGATGTTTGGGATTTAGGCTTTAGGGCTTAGGGCTATTGGGTTATAGGGCTATTGGGTCATAGGGTTTAGGGTTTAGGGAAGTTTAGGGTTATAGGGTTATAGGGTTATTGGGTTATAGGGTTATAGGGTTATGGGGTTGTAGGGCTATAGGGTTATAGGGTTACAGGGTTATAGGGTTCTGGGGTTATAGGGTTATAGGGTCTAGGGGAAAGTTCAAGCAAGCATTGACAGGACCCAGGTGTTGGAAGCTCGACCGCAGATACTCCTAACATCTCCTAATCCTATCTTGTGCTGCAACACACACTCTATTTCGGAAGTCGTAAAGTTAGTACCCATCTTACAAACATATATATGCACTATGATTCTCAAAGCCTCGAAAACCAGGTCAGAAACCTCGAAAACCCAGCTAAAAAGCCTCTAACGGCTGGCTTCCGCAGTTTCAACAAAGGACCCATCTAATATGGCGCCTGGTGCGTGACTCCGTTGGGGACCATGATCTGAGGTCCACCCAGCTGATCTTGAGAGGAGTAGACGTTCTTGCCCAGAAGCTTGTTCAAAGCAGAGTAGCCTGTTGAGAGTCTAGAAGGGTTTAGGGTTTAGGGTTTAGGGTAGGAGTTTAGCGTTTTGGATTTTGGGAGGTTCAGCCTGGCTTGCAACAGAACTTGACGTGGACTAGCTCCGAAACATGAAGCGCGAAGCGACTCTTAAGAAACGACGGCCCCATCACAGAGTTGAAAGTGCTATTCCGGCTTCTGGGAGACGCGGCCTGTCAGGATCATGGGGCTGCTGACCATCTGAATGTTTCGCTGGCCCAGGCGGTTCAAGTAAGCGCCGATTCCCACGGAGCGGCCGGTGATGTAGGACAGGGTGAAAGTCTCCTGCGGGAGCCCTTTATGTGCTGCAAGATTGAAGCTGAAAAGAGAGTCAGGGGCCTTGGAATGTTGGTTTTGGGTTTACGTTTTAGTGTCTAGGGTTTCGGGTTTTAGGGTTGAGGCAATAGGGTTCAGGGCTTCGGATTTATGTTTTAGGGTTTAGGGTTTAGGGTTCAGGGATTCCGGTTTGGGGGTTAGGGCCCTTAGACCCAGGACTGTAGGGTTTGGGGATTTGGGAAGAAACAGCTTCGGCGCTTCGTGTGTCTAAACCTTCTCCTCGGTTGCTTCAGGCTTTCTTAAGTTCTTAGCATAGTCTTCGGCTCTTCATGATTAGAGTCGGGTTTCGGAATACATTGTAGTATAGTTATAGTAAGGAGCCCTAAGGAACAATGTTGGTCGTTATTCAGCCCCCTATTCGTCAACCCTACACCCTTCTAGAAACCTTACCACGACCCCTTAAAGGAACCCTTACAGGAACCTTACTCACTTTCAGCCTTCTGGGCCCCCTAAACCCGTAAAGCCCCATAAACCTTAAATCCTAAACCTCAATCCTAAACCGAAATCCGAAACCCTGAACCCAAAACCCAAAACCCTATAAACCCTATAAGCCCGAAACCCTAAACCCAAAACCGAAAACCCTATAAAACCCAAAACCCTAAACCCTAAACCCAAAACCCAAAACCCAAAACCCTATAAAACCCTAAACCCTACAGAACCCCAAAACGGCGCCCCAAAAGCCCTGAATCTCCACGGGGCCTGGTAGGCGCGGCTCGTCTCGCCGGCGATTAGGCCGCTGCCCTGAAGGTTCTCCACACCGATGCCTGGAGTTTGGGGGTTTAGGGTTTAGGGTTTAGGTTTAAGGGTTTAGGGCTTAAGGGTTTAGGGTTTAGGGTTTAGGGTTTAGGGGTTTTTTTTTGAAGGGGTTCAGGGTTGGGGGTGCAGGGTTCAATTAGGGCTCAGGGTTTAGGGTTACCTGCAGTCGTCTGGGGCTGTTTATGGTGGCTACCACAAAAAGGGGGTTTCGAATGGAGTTTAATGGAGTTCTTGGGTGCTTCTTTGCGGTGGTTCGATGGTCTTTTACTTGATTGTGTCGATGCGTCTAAAGCTTTCTTCAATGCTGATTCAAATTCAAGCTACAAGAGCTTTCAGGGCTTAGGTAGCTGAACCCTAAACCCTAAACCCTAAACCCTAAACCCTGAACCCCAATCCCTAAACCCAAACCCTTGAACCCCCCCTAGAGAAAAGTCTGAGACACTTCGGAGGCTTTGGGTTTAGGAAGCTGGGGGAACAGCTTCGGGGCAACCGCAGGCTTGATAGAACCGCCCCTAAACTCTAAGCCCTAAGCCCCAAGCCCTAAACCCAGAACCCTAAACCCTAAGCCCTAAGCCCCAAACCCTAAACCCAGAACCCTAAACCCTAAGCCCTAAGCCCTAAGCCCTGCAGCCCCTACAGCCCCTACAGCCCCTACAACCGTGGCCCGTCGCCTCCCTGGGTGCTCTTTTGGCCCTCCCCGATGATGGCATCCAGGATGTAGCGCTCCTGGCCGCCCACGGACACCTTTCGGGCCTGCGATCGGGATCAGATGGGTTTCTTAGGGTTTCTTGGGGTTTCTTAGGGTCCAGGGTTTAGGCTTTAGGGGTCTAGGGGTTTTGGGAGTATGGGTTTAGGCTTTAGGCTTTAGGGGTTTTTGGTTTAAGTTTTAGGGTTTAGGCTTTAGTTTTAGGATTTTTTTGTTTAAGCTTCGAGGTTTAGGGTTTAGTTTTTAGGGTTTTTTTGTTGAAGCTTTAGGGTTTAGGGTTTAGGCTCTAGGGCTTAGCTTCTAGGGTCTAGGGGTTAAGCTTGGGGGTTTAGGTTTGGGGCCACTGAATTGGCGGTTTGAAGCGCTGGGCAAAAGGGTTGCTTGAGGGTTTGTATGTGGTTTATGGAGGCTTGGTTGATTCGAAAGCGGGCCTGAACACCTATGCTTCAAAATTTCGACACCCTCGACTTTGAAATCGACCGAAACCCGACATCTCAATCTGAGTGAAGCTTGTACTGCAACTGCAGGTCTGCGTTTAGGGTTTAGGGCTTAGGGTTTAGGGTTTAGGGTTTGCGCCTCGACGGTGCCAGGAGGCAGCTTCTCATAGTCCTCCTTGGCCAGGTAGAGGTACTCGAAGCCCTTGCTGCAATCCTTCTCATCCCACCACTGGATCTTGTAGAGGGGCTTCAGCTCCTCGACGGTTTCGGCGTTTCGAGCTTTTAGGATTTTAGGATTCAGGTTGTTAACCCTAAACCCCAAGAGCCTAAACCTTTTAGGATTTTAGGATTCAGGGTTTAAGGTTTAGGACCCAGGCATTGGGGTTTGGAGCTTCGGGGTTTGTGGGCCAGAACTCAGGCTTTGGGTTTTAGAGCTTTGGGCCTAGGTTTAGAGCTTCCCTGAACCCTAAGCCCCAAAGCCTAAACCCTACACCGTTCAGGGTTCGGATTGAAGCAAAAAATCTCAAACGCCGGGAAGTCATGAGGGCTCTCAAAACTCAGCACTGCAAAACCCCATCCCTGAAAACTGAAACCTCAAAAGAGCTTAGGAATTTGGGTATTGAGTTTAGGGTTTAAGGTTTTGGGCCGCAATCTGAACCCGAAGCCTTAAACCCCAAACCGCCATCTCAAAACACCCAGGAGCCCGAGCATGAAACAAAGTAACCCAAGCCAAACACCAGACTCTTCAAGCGCCTTTGAAGCCCCCGTAACCTTGGACCCTGCTCCAAAGCCCCAAACCCGAACCCCGCTCTCAAAATGAACGTGTGTGTGTGTGTGTCTGTGTGTGTGTGTCTGTGTGTGTGTGTGTGTGTCTGTGTGTGTATGCATGGATGTATGTATGTGTATATATCTGTATATACGTATACATAGCATATGGACCATATAGGGAGGATATGGGTAGCAGCCGGCTTCTGAACTCTGACTCTTCTCCCGACTTCGCCGAGACACAACGCCGCTGATGTTTGCTGCTTGCAGCAACGCCTTGCAATGCCTCACGGAGCTCCTCAGGATGGGCTCGCAGAAGGCGCGAGCCCAACCAGAAAGTGCGTCGAGAACCTAGGGTTTAGGGCTTGGGGCTGAGGGTTTACAGGGACATGATCGGGGGCACCCGGCGGCGAAGAGCACATGAACTGCCACCCCTGCCCGGAAACTCCATGCAGCCCTTCCCTCGCCAGCTGAACCCGAACCGCCCTCCGTTGCGAGCCAGACAACACCGCCCCCGATCTGGACCATCTGCAAAGCGTTTTTGATGCTCAGAACATTTACAATTGTACAATCGAAAACAAACGGATGCGGCAGCCTCTGCTGGAGCAAAGTCTGTGAATGCCCTGGTTCATGGCGGAGATGGTGCGTTGAAAAGCAGCATGCATGTCCAGGCGACTCTAGCCGCTAGCCACTGTGCCGACACAGGCTTATGATGCCAAACTGAAATTACGACAATCTGTGGTGTCACTGCGGGTGCCGCTTTTAAACTCTGCAAACCATCTACAGAGATGCAGTCGATGCAAGGCTGGATCGCCATATAAGAAAGCGGGTTGCTTATGCCACGGGAAAGGATGCCGGGCTCGTTGGGGATTTTCGTGCTGGGCCAAAAAGGTTGCAGATTCAACGTGCAACTTTGTGTTGAGGTATGTAGAAGTGAGAGTAAGGTGCTGTCATCGGGAGGACTCTGGCCATCTTCCCCTCCTTTCAACTTTCAAGAGACCATCCGACCGCTTGGCTTCCTTCGGAGCTGCATACAAATCAACGATGCCAGGAAGCGAAAGACAAACTTGGCCAGCTTCTCAACATGCTCAAACTTGTCGAGCCGTTTTGGCAGAGGAGCTGCTGTGCTGCTAGAATCCGTCTCGTCGAGGCCGGACGGCTTTGATGCACGCGGCCGAAAAAGGCCACACTGCCTGCCTTGCGGCGCTGCTAGACGCAGGCTGCGACAAGGCAGGCTGCCCCTGCGAGCTTTATGTGTGCTTGTGGCAACATGTGACATGTACGGAAACACGGGAGTCCAACTTTGTTTCCCTCCGCGCCCCTCGCCAGGAAGCAGAATCCGGTACCCGCTGGCGCCCCAGGCATGTGTCTGCTATGCCATGCTATGCACAACTTTGCAGGGGTAGCTTGGCCATGACTCATAACATTAGATGTTTTCTTGCTCAGAAGCCGTCAAGGAACTGCCGGTTGTAACCACGAGGTTTTGGCAATATGCGAGTCATGCTTTGGAACAGGGTGACTGGATGTGGGGCTTGCAAAGCTTGACTGCTGTGCAGCTGTCGGGAGGAGTAGTGCACGAAGCCAGCTGGTGCCATGTTCTTGGTGCGAAGGTCTGCCATGGTGCTTGCTGAAGCAGATATGTAGAACAAGGAAGCTGTCCAGAAAAGCACGTCTCCTTCTGTATCTAATTCGCTGAGGCCGCACGCCCCTCAGCTATGCAGCCGGCAAAGGCGACCCGGACTCCCTCCGAGATTTGCTGGCGGCCCACTGCAACAAGGCTCCTCAAGGGGTTCCCTCTGCGTCAAGTCTTTGATGCTGCGTGTGTAGGCGGAAACTGTGAAAATGTAGGCCAAGGCCGCTTTGGCTTTGCTGTTGAAGCCATCAGGATGCACCAGACCGGAGAGGACGGGGCCTGAGGGAACCTGCACGGAGGAGCTACGCATGCAGTCTCTCCGTTCCAGTGGCCTCCTCGACCTGGGTGGCCCAAAGTAGCAGTTGCCGGTAGGCCTGGCCAGAACACGATTGGCGAGTCTGTCGTGCCTGATGGCTCGCAGCTCTGGACAACCCTCAACCCAAGAAAGGAATAAGGCGACATATACAAACCTGAAAAATCCACCCTAATCCAGAAAAGCCCTAAACCCTACGACCCTGTAACCCTATGCCTATGACCTATGACCTAGAAACCAAAACCTTAAGCCCCCTAATCCCCACGAGACACGAGGCCGCAGACCCCTGCACTACGTGGCGGAGGGTGGCCACGTCGACTGCCTCAGACAGCTGCTGGCGGCTGGCTGCAAGGCTGGGCCTGCAACGTCTGAGGGACTAAACCTCAAACCCCAAACCTCTAACTAACCCCCCAAACCTAAACCCCAAACCCCTAACCTAAACCCAAAACCATCAAACCCTAAGCCCAGAGCAGGATTTAGGAATCTAGGGGATTTAGGGTTATGGGAAGCGTGAGATCTTTGTTCGTGAGCAGGAGATGTAAGTGCTTGCAGGTCAACGAAAACTAAACGTAACTAAACCGAAAGTCTCGCAACCTCGGACGCCAGGATGTACAGGACGATTACGGACCGGGCCTTGGCGACTAAGCGGTGCTTGACGCGTCACCTGTTCTTTGGCTTTGCTCTCCAACGAAGCAATCAATCCCGAGACGTTCAGGGGGCTGATTCGGGGAGCGTATGTTGTCATGTTCAACCAGTTTTCAACTGCGATGTTTTCGGACTTGATAGCTTCGGCAGCGTTTGTGGCACTTCGCATGTTTTTGCATCTCCGGCAGCCAGCTGCTCTAGCGAATATGAGCCAGCGCGGGTGTGTTCTGCCGTTGAGGCGTAACAGCGCTGGCCTCTGCGGCCAGCTATGGCCAAAGAGATTGCCTCAACGAACTCTTGGCGGCTGGAAGTTTCCAGGCAGAACTGATCCTTCAAGAGCTTCTACGGTGCTTGGCAGGTGTGATCATCTCATACTTCATGGAACAGGAAGCGATGCCAGTTCTCGCTTGTCGCTGCGAGCCAGGATGAACAAGACAACGCCGGCCGTGGCCTTGGGATTCGTGGCAAAATGCCTTCGGATACGTTGAATGCGAATCATGGCTCAGCTTGCGCTCCGGGCATCGAAGGGAGTAGAGTGAAGCTTTCCTGCACCTTGAAGGCAGGACGCCGCTGCATCGGGCAGCCATGCAGGGCGACCCTCGATGCCTCCTGGATCTGCTAGCAGCCGGGTGCGACCAGGCGGCTGCAAACTTCAGAAGCACTTGTTTGGGGGCATCCTTTGCGATGTGGGCTGCTCAGGGTTAGGCAGAACGCTACACCGTGAGAGCCCCCTTTTGGCACGCAGTAGCAGGATGCCAAGGACCTCAATGGTCAGGACCTGAGGCGAGGGGATCCCTGGAACACTTCTTGGCAATAGCTCGTGGTGTTGCTCTGTTTGGGTGGTGTGTGCTTCTGGGAAAGGCCCTGGCTGTCGTTGCTGCGTCGCAGCTCGTCCGAGGCGAGACACCGCTGATGTTGGCTGCCCAGTCAGGATGCATCGCCTGCATCAGGGAGTTGCTGGCGGCTGGCTGCAACAAGGCCCCATACCGGAATGTTCAATGGAATTGGCACTAGCCCCTCTTGGGCACAGCCCGAGTGGTCAATTCTGCATGCTTCGACCCTCTGACGCACGGTGCTGCACCGTGGAGAAAGATGTCCAGCCTCAGCACCACACCTCTGCAGCCAGGATGTGAAGAACAAGCATGGTCCGGATCCAAGGGCGGCCGGTGTGCTTTCTACGAAGGAGCCTTTGTTTCAACAGCGAATAATCCCCCAGCATTGCCTTGTTGCATACCCTTTGTATCCGGTAATGTGCGCCCATGTGCGGTGCCACTGTTGGGTCCGAAGTTTCTCTCGCGGGAGTCTCTTCGGAACGGCAGTCGCAACGGATATCTTCGAGGAACTGTTCTTACACGGAAGCTTGCAACTGCAGCCCTCCAGCTCCAGCCCTCCCCCTCCTCCTTCCAGCCCTCTGGCCCTCAAGCCCCTCCAGCCCCTCCAGCCCCTCCAGCCCTCCAGCCCCTCCAGACCGCCAGCCCTCCAGCCCCGCTTGCCTTCACAGTGTGTTTTTGGCACCA
>CAJNJA010011847.1:0-13437 GCA_905231915.1 Symbiodinium necroappetens | reverse complement strand
GAGTGAGTGAGTGGAGTGAAGGAGTGAGGGAGTGAGGGGGTGAGGGAGTGAGGGAGTGAGGGAGTGAACGAGTGAGCGAGTGAGTGGGTGAATGAGTGTGCAAATTCCACTATACAATTTACACAGCTGTAAGCAACCAAGATCAGTATATTACCCTTATCCACAGCACAGTCAGGCAAGCATTCCTTCATGTGACCAGGTCAATCTTGTCCAGTCTTGAGCCACATGCCATTCGGCATTGTAGCATTCGATTATGCCTCATGATCATTCGGTAATACATTGGGCTGCCTACATTTAACACAGTCCCTTGGTTTTGACTTTAGTCGAGGACCATTCAAACATTTACACATCATACACAACCACATGGCAACCTTCGCGAACCGATCAAAGAACATTCGGAACAGTAGCAATCAAAGATGCAAAAAGGCATGTCCTACGTTCTGGTCATGTTGACTCGACTTAAGACTTGGGAAAGGAATTCGAGGCAGTCGGAGGCCAGGTTTGCACTGCAAGCATGCAGACAATCGGTGCATGCTTCATTCACCTTGAATCCGAGAACTTCATTCTGCAATCCACAGAGGATCACAGAGAAAATTAAATGCATTCAACATGTCAACAGAAACATAAACCTCACGTTCGCAAAACAGTTGCAGTCGCGAGGGCGCTGCTAAATTCACTCGCTGGCTCACTGCGAGCTCACTTCACAGTTCCCTTCGCATTCTTCCGGAGAACGATCTCGGCGCCGGGCTCGAGGGCATTCGCAGCATGAGCAATCGCCAGTACATTGGCGGGCGGGCGATCATTCGAGCCTTCGCTTTGGTTGGATCATTCCAGGGCATTTGGCGGCATTCTCTTCATCTTCATAGATCTCATCCCAAGTCGAACAGTCGTGCTCCAATCCACCACCAATCGCCTGATTCAACGGCACCATTGTGTGCCCCATCAGTCGCCCCTCCACGAGGTTTCGGCCAGTCGTGGTGGCCCACATTCCCCGCTCCATGATCTCATTCAAGCAGCGGAGAATCTGCCCAGTGGCCTTTGGGCTTGGGCGACACATGGGGTCACTCAAAGGGACTCGCACAATGCCCATTGACGACAGTGAAGGCTCATTCACCGTCTATCGCCATTGGTGATCAACAGTGCCAGCCCATGCGTGGGTATTGATACGGTAAATTGTCGATTACAGTAAATCGACAATTTCAAGACAGCTTCACTCGCGAGGAGTCGGAGGTTCCATTCAAAGCTCCGGTCCACTTCCTCATTGCATCCGGCTTCGAGCGCCGGAACACAATGAATGCAACGGGCTCTGCATTCTCATTCACCTCAAACACTTCCTGATTCGCCCATTACACAGTCTTTCGCAGAGCTCACAGTGCACTGAAAGAGCCATTCAGCTGATGGCAAGGAAAGCGGCTCAAATCCAGCCATCCATTGCTGTTCGCAAGGCTTAGTGGCAAGCACGGCCAGCCGTAGACTCCGTAGACATTCAAAAGCTGGCCCGTGGCATTCTCCTTGGCATAGTGAGGAGACCGCCATTCCTTGCTCGGGCCATCATCCATGCCATTGGTCACCAGTAACGACATTCTCATCCTCAGCGAGCTTGCCGGACCATTGCTGCGCTGGTCCGGATGATCATATCGGCACGCAGTCAATCCGCCAGCTCTGGTGCCAGGCATCAAGAATGACAGCAGCGGCGCAGTCACCTCCTCCCATTCCCGGCGAAACAAGGTATCGGCCAGGACAGTCTGGGCCTTTGACCATTCGATCGGTGAGATCCATCGCCCTTTGAATCACATTCTCGCGGTCATTCCGGACTACAGTCGTGATGAAGCAGTCCAGCTCGTTCCAGACCCGACAGATCTCAGGTCCAACATCCATCGCAGTCAATGCTTTGGACACTTCAACACTCACAAGCCCATTCCTGCTGAGCTTGCGCTGAACCATTGGCTCATTCATCACACCCAAGGCACAGCATTCAGTGCAGAATTCGCGGCCGAGAACGCGGGCTCATTCGGCACGGTGCTCCCAACTCCCAGCGCCAGTGATGCCCAGGACGGCATCAATCTGTGCCGGGCCAGAGGCATTCCCATTCTCCGCCTGATTGGCATTCTCACTCGGGCGAACAAAGGATTCGCCCAGCACCTGCAGTCGATTCAAATCCATTCTGTCGGTCGGGATCTCCGCCATTGGACGCCCACTCAAGGCTGCCAACTCAGCAGCCAGTTGCTCGCCAGTCATTGCCTCGAACGTTTGTTCGGGCAGTGGCTCCCTTATTGGCACTCGCGCCATTGCCACACTCTTCGGCCGGGGCTAGCAATGAGCGAAGGCAGTCTAAGCACTCGGCAGTCGCACTAGAGAAGGCATTTCGGGGAAACACATTGATCTCATTCGGGGACAAAGAGACCCAAAGCAGCCCCTTGCATTGCACTCTGTACACGCAGATCACTTGCAGTCACTCGACGAGACATGCGGAGGGCATTCGACAGACAATCGCCGGAGTTTCGCCAGACGATCGCCAGGCAATCGCCACATTCGCCGAACAGTCGCCAAAGTTTCGCCAAGGTTTCACCAAACATTCGCCACAGTGTCGCCAGACATTGGGCGAAGCCTCAAATCTCCAATCGGAGTTTCGGGCTAGGCCTATTGAAAAACATTCGGGGCATTCCGGCAGTCCCTTCGGGACCGGAACGAGAATGAATCCTACAATCGATCGGAAAACATTTCGCCAGTCGACGAAGACACTCTCATGCTCTCAGCCTCACACTCTTTCTTTGGCTTTGGGCTTTTCAGGGCAGCACAAACATTGCACACGCAGTCATGACAAGCAGACAAGCACACGTGCTGCATTCACCTTACACTAGACTCACTAGACAAGACAGCGTGTGACATGTCATGCAATCACTCAAGGACATGCATGTCGATCTCTGTGGTTCACCTACACAGTTACACAGTCCCTCGCAGTGCACTTCAGCGCAACGGCGTCCAGAGAAGAAGGGTGCGCAGTGGTAAGCATACGGACGTGCACGAGGGTAGGGCAGGGGAGGGGGAGCGCGCGGGCCATTCCCAGTAGGAAGGTGGTCGGGAAGGAGGAGGCATTTGAGCATTCACCACAGGAGCAACACGATCATCAGTATCATGAGCATCTGTAGCGAGATCCTTGAACCAGTTGGAGACCACTCCCAGTTGGCTCGTCAATCTTTGCAACACATCAGTGGCCACAAGTGCCCTCAATCTTGGCCAGCCTCAGTAGGCCCATTTGCACAAGATTCTGAACACACAGGAGCCGCAGTTCCACATGCTTCGTTTTCTTGCCAGTACCAAATCTGGTCGCCATTGGCTGTCAGCGTGGGCAATCGCACTGACCTTTTTCGCCAGCTTTGATCCCAACAGCATTGGCATTGACCGTACAAACAGTGCTTCAGACACTCCTTGGCCAATCGCACACAACTCTGCTTCACCGGAGGACAACGCCAGTCAGTGTCCCTTGTGTCTGTGCGGCGCGAATCATGTTGCACCCAAGAACATTCACAGTGGATCCACTGGTGCTATTGCGAGCGCGCTCATCCTGTCCAGTCAGAATCCACATAGACATTCACATCTGTGGCACAATTTCCCTGCGCAAACTGACACGACCCGCAGCCTCAGCACACACATTCTCGCGCCAATCGAGTGTCGCAGTAAGTGTTTGCACGCTGCGACACTCTGCAGTGTCGGGGCAGTCACATGCCGACTCAGCTCCTTATAGTCGCATATGCAGAATCACCCGTCACCAGCGCAAGCCACAACCGTTTGCCAACTGCAGTCCGGTACACTGAGCGCCCCTCAGAGCTCAGCGGTGTATCCGGAACAGTCTTAACAATTGTGGCAGTGTCAATGGTTGCCACAGGCTTGGCATTCTTCATTCCATACAACTCCAGGATAGAGTCGATGTACGCTTGCGACACACACACACACACATACATCAATCGCATCACCATTGTGTCGCAGACGCCTTCCAAAGAAGTTGTGCTCAGTCCGTGGCACTAGCTGGCCAGTCTCTTTGAGCAACACTTCTCACAAAGCTGGGACATGAACGACTTCCTGATTTCGTCAGTCCCTGCGACCAACAAACCGTCCAGATATGCAAGCACGTACAGTTTGCCCGATTCATGGCAGTACCTCGACGAGGTGTTGAAACGGAAGCTCGCCTTGCCTAGACTTGGCCCAATGCTGCCTCCAGCATCAAACCGATGCTTGCATCAGCAGCCCCCCACGGCATTATGTCCTACTTGGAGGTTCATGGGTAGTTATAAGTGGAGTTATAAGTCCCCCAAATATAGGTTATAACTATAGTTATCCTACTTACAACTACCCATGAACAAGTACCGACAGCGCCCACAATCCTCGCCGGGGCCCCAAGCGGCTGCGCGGTGCCACGTAGTGGCGGAGATCCTGTGACGTGGATCCCAAGGTTTCGGTGTTGAAGATGGGACGGTTTACCACCCACGACCCTAAACTAAACTCCAAAAAAACCTTAAACTCAACCCCAAACTCAACCCTAAACTACACTCTGAATTAAACCCTAAACTAAACCCTAAACCAAACCCTAAACTCTGTAAACCAACTTTAAACACCAAACTAAACCCTACACTAAACCCTAAGCCAAAACCCTAAACTAAACCCAAAACTAAACCCTAAACTCAACCCTAAACACAACCTTAAACTCAAACCCCAGCCCTAAACTCAAAGCCCAGCCCTAAACTCGAAACCCAAACCTGAACTCTAAGCTCAACCCTAAACTGTAAACTCAACCCTAAACTGTAAACTCAACCCTAAACTCAACCCTAAACTAAACCCTAAACAGCACCCTAAACTAAGCCCTAATTTCAACCCTAAAAGCCAGTCGATGGTTTTGGTGTTTAGGACGGACCCGTTAATTCAAAGGTTGCAAGGGTTATGCATCTATGCTCGGGTGGCACAGATGAATTGGGCATGAAGAACCAAGCAGGGACCAAATAGGGACCACATGTGGGACCGAATGGGATGAATACCTATGATAAGGGCACAATGACCTAACATAAGCAGCCTGCCAAGGATTACAAGTTATAAGGGCTGTCCTGAGCATTATCTTAAACCCGACACCCAAAGCCCCATGTAGTTTTTGCGCATTTTGGGTGATAACATCACCAGCCTACCACTAATCCACCCATTAGAATATTCCTATACTCCCCCCATATCTCACCGACTATATCACTACTGCTTCCCGATTACCAGTACACGTATAGGAATAACCGGTTGCTTTCAAAAATACAACAACACTCCCCTGGATCTCCCGGTTAATTTACTGAAACTAGTCCAGCACTGATCACGAGTCTACAGAGATAGACGAGCAACACAGTACCCAACAGACCACGCACAAAGCTGGTATGGCAGCAAGTCGGCACTTGCTAAGTAATAGCACCATCTAGCTAGTTGTGTAATCTCTTCATGCTTTAGCGAAAGGATGCTGACTTCTTACAGACTTGTTACAACTGTTTACGCCCTCGACCGAAAATGCAGCATCAGGCATTGCTTGGATCTCAAAATGACACCGCATACCTTTGGGGAGTTCGCACGTGTTGCGAAATTGAACGTGCCCGTCGGCTCTCACACAGCTCGTCATGGAACTGGAGACCTGCAAGCGTAGAGCGTTTGTCGCTGCCACAGCGCATGTTTCATGCACCATTGCTACAGTTAGTGCATGGCAGCGTCAAAAGGACCAGGCTGATTGCCGAGCCACATTTGTTGCTTGGCCATTCGTTCACTCATTTCCTTGCCTGCTACACACGCAAAGCCGAAGTGCCATCATGCATCGAAGCCTCCATGTTCCTGTCCGCACAAAGGCAAGCCTCCTTCATCGCCCGCTTGATTTCTTTTCTTTGTCTTTTTCTTCTTTCCAGCATGGAAAAAATGTCAGCCGCTAACTCTAGAACAGCGCCACCAACCCCCACCTTCTTGGACAGCTTCGGATCATCGGCTTCTCCCTCGAGCCATGCATCAGTTACTTCTCTTCTGCGCTGTCGCGATGGACCAAAGTCTAAAGGCCTCCTGCCTGGACAGTAGGAGCTTCAGACGATGGAGCAGCAGTGGAATTCTCGCAGGAGCCTATCTTCCACTGCACAGTACCAACGTTGAGCAGAGTTCGCAGAGTAAACCCATGACCCATGTACATTGAGCTTCCGCTCACGGAGTTGACATGAACTTGTTGACCTGGTGTGGGCTTCAAGCCCAAGATTTTTCATCTGGCATATGGTCTGAGGAGCTGGCACTCTGGAAGTTTCTGCTGCTTGCGGCCTTTGGGTGGGCGTGCGGACAGCTTGCCAGCTGCACACGCCGCCAGCTGCTGAGGCGGCGACAATACGCCGTGTCATGGACCAACTCGCGAGGGCAAGCTTCAGGCCGCAGCCATGCTCAGATTGACGTAGCGCAGCCTACGATTTCGGGGCCCGCTCCACTCACGTATTCAGGTCCTACGTAACCCGCACACGCCTCCGACTCTGCAGCCCTTGCTTCCACCAGGCGAAGCTCCATTTCCTACGCGGCTACCAAGCGTCCAGGCCGGCGCTGTGCACGTATGTGCGTGCTACTGTCCTTTTCGGCAAGGGTGATCTTCAGCAACGACAGCTCTTGTTCCACAGCATGAGGCCTGTCCTGCTGCGTAATCTCGCGAACTGAAACAATGAACGAACACTGGCAGTGCCCTTCAGGCCACGGTGGCCCAACAACGGGGCGACCAAGAACATGCACAGGAATTTGATTGCGCCCCACACCATGTTGCTTGTAGATACCTGGCCACAAACTGACATACACAGAAACATAAATACACAGACATATATACTTAACCTTGGCACTGACCAAGCTGACGATGAAAGGACGCACAAAACAACAGGACCAACAAACAGCAGCAGCAACAAACAAACAAACAAACAAATAAAATAGGGGCAAACCCTTTGGATATGTCCAGGGGATTGCAGGAAAAATCGGCACAAAAAACCTCCATGGAAAAATGTGTTTTTGTATGCCACCACGCCCGCAGCAAGAAAGCAACTTGCAAAATGTTTGTACTGTGGTTGATAAAGGAAAAGTTCGGGTTATGAGTTTCAGCCGTCCAAGGTAATAAACCTGCGTTATCGGCGAGTGAGCGAAGCGACTCCAAAAATGCACAAACTCCGTGTCATGCCATGGTCACATGCGAAAAAAGCATCTATTGTCATAAGAGGGATCTACCCAGCAATGCTGAATGGGTGTGAACTTCATGATATGGGGGCCGTTTTTTTAGAAGGGTAAAGTCATTGTCGAATGGCGCTGTTTGGAAAGGCAAACAGCACATGTCCCATTACCTTACACCACTACTTTCGACTCCCGTGAAATATGAGCCGTGGATATGGGTCCTCCAAAGATGCTTTCAATCATTTACCAGGTTACTGTCAACGCGAGGTCAGCTTTTGTAGGAGTTGTGGCACCTCAATGTACAACGTGCACAAACAAGCAGCCACTTGGTCCGGTCAGTATTTTGATTGGCCATTTGCGAAAAATGGGCTGGACACTAGGCAACATTTTCATTGCGTAACACGAAGGGAGGGTTCTTTTTCCCTAGATGCTATAACCTCTTGGCAGTTTAAGATGTCCGCACGGCCGGATCGCATCTCTCCCAAGTTGCGGCAAAAAGCTGGGATGGATGATCTGGACACATTTTCGGTTACGGCCTCTACATGGCATAATGAAAACCCGGCGTTAGATGGTTTTGTAGCAAGGCTGCAATCAGGCGGCCTATTCACTAATAGGGCACAGCCAGCACTTGCTCCGTGTGCGGTGGCCAAGATCGCATGATACATCGCCTGTTTGAATGCCCGTCTACAGCTCATTTGCGCAATGGCGAGGATTGGGAAGCTTTGAAAGACCTTCCGCGTGCAACAATAACAATGAGCCTTTTTAAAGAGCCCCCTGTCTTGGAGGCATGTTTGAAACAACTGGACAATATGCAGCCACCAGACTTTCCAACACTTGCACCGAACCATCCCCGGGTCTTCATATTCACGGATGGATCACGCAGTAAGCCTGCATCTGGCAAATCAACTGAACGAAAATCGACATGGGCGTTTCGCAGAGCGTACCCGTCCGGCAACGCCAGCGAGCTGATTTGTGCGGGAATCTTACCAGGAAGAAAGCAGAGTCTTTTCAGACTGCCAAGGAGTTGTTCGAGGTCTTAGAAACTGAAAGCTGCCGGATGGTGTGAAACAACGTGGCGGTCATCCCCTGACCGTGATCTATGGCGTACGGACTGGAAGCTTTTGCAACGAAGAGGCTGTTCATTAGACATCAAACGGACGGCAGCGCATCGCAAGGTTTCGGATGCAACTGGGGCACAGGACCTATGGGAACTCGTCAATAACAGTTTGACGGACAAGGATGCCGATTTTCGGAGACATGAATGGCCAGCACATGCACAGCCAATGTATGACAACTCGATTCTTGCAAACACCCTGGATTCCGTCAGAAAGACTGCAGTGACGCGATACATTCGCTGGATCTTGGACCTACATGAGGACTGTGATGTTAGCTAGGATTTCAACTCACGAGAAAGTTTCGTGAATGTGTCACACAGACGTCGAACATATTCAGATTGCAAGTCTTTGCCCTTGGAGGGGGAAAAACCTTTAAGGCTTTAAGGGGACAACTACTTTTCACTTTGGGGGTACACCTTGGGGCGAGTAACCAATTCGAGAAACTATTTTGAAAAATTGCACGTACCTCGCAAGGCGTTACACAGGAAGAAAAAGAGAAAGAGAAAGAGAGAGCGAGAGAGAGAGAGAGAGAGAGATATGGGGCAACTTGAAACGAAGCCTGCGCAGTGGCATCCAGGCAGATGGAGTTAGCGGAATCCTTTTCTTGCAACTTGTCGTGTTGCATACTGGACATCTGCGAGGGAACTGCTACGTGAAGATAGGACAACCCTGCAACAATTCGAGCAATTCTCCGATGGCTCCAGCTCAAAGCAGGGCAGGAAACGAGCCCTCTCCCCGCGAGTGCGTAAGCGAATCTGACCTGGCCAGGGAGGCAACACTCTCACAACCCTGGAGTCCCATCTCACAGCTGTAGGTGCAGAGCGGCACGTGATGGCGGGCGCCGAACGCCGGCGACTGGGACCACCGGCCCATTGCCATGACTGCTACTGTCAACGTTGCCAGCACCATCAAGTTTACTGATGAGTGCTCTTCCGATGAACCTTGTTTATGACCTCACGTCTGCGTCGAGCATTGAGAATGTCTCTGAGCAGGTGAACTGCGCATGCCAAGATTCCGGAACTCTGCTGCCCCTTTCGCATCCTGGTAAACCAAAACCAACGCGAAACAAATTGTGGCACAGTTCTCGTTACCCATCACATCAAGAAAGACTACCAGCGAACTCTGTGAGGTGGGACAAGCGGCTTGTCAGAATAGGCAAGATTGCAGGCCTTGCAACTCCGGTGCTGCTTGCTTTGCTGCGAACTTTTTGTCCAGACCGTGGCTTGCTCCGGCCCAGTTCACCATCGGACCACCCGACAGCATTTAGCCATTGGGCCATCGTGGTAGTCCGAGCTCTTAACTAGCAATCCCCCCCGCAAGTAAAGCAACAAGTTTAAGGCCCAAATCCATGCAGCCAATGAACAGTTAATTGAAAGTTGATTAGAAGTACATGGATTTCAAATGCAGAGGCTAGCTCCTAAGCCAAAATCATCCACATTACCGCAATTTTTTTGGGGGTGCCCTAAAAATTGCTGAAGAATCCATCGCTTTTGGATTCTAATCGAATTTTCGTCCGATTTCGATGGAGTTCAATTAGATTCCCCCTTCCGAACCAGAAGCCCCCAGATTAGCAGCTTATCATTCCAGCGAGGGAGCCATCGCGGACCATTTAATCAAGAGCACGGATTAAGTTGACACAGCACGGCACATCGCCGCCTCTGTCCTTTAGACAACGATCTGCTGAGGGAGTCCCGTGCGGACTTGACCACTTGATGAAATGGCACTGCCAAACACGTCGAATTTGTGTCATCCGGGGCCCACACGCACACTGCCACAGAGAGGGCGACCATGACGGCTAACATGACGGCTACGACCATGCTTGATGTTGACAACGGAAGCTTGACGAAGGCGAATGGCAGTTGGGGGGAAGGTATGAGGGTTGATATGTTGGTGGTACTATTGCCCAACAAGGGCACGGGTTGTACTAACTCATGTCCTTAATAAAGAACAAATCCATTTGATACTCATATGCCGAATGTGGTGCAATGAAGCTGCTCTGCCCCGCAAGCCTTCTTGCTGCCTCCACATTCTTCCCCAAAAACTCGTTAACATCGTCAAGAGTTATACTTTTATCGTTCTCCCGTGCTTCCTTTAAAGTCCTGTGTCTGCTCCCATATTCCGCAAGATCATAATACACATCCTTATTAAATTCTTGTTTACTCATATAACTACAATACGAAACATTGATTTAATCGTATTTCTAGACTTAAATCAGCATTCTTCGGGTGAGAGCAGTAGAATAGAGGTTTTCTGCAAGAGGGTAGGGCTGGTTTTCGACTCGGGGTCTTAGCCTGGCTTTCTATCTGGGGGGTCCGTGTCTGTTTTCGACTTGGGGGTCCCCTGGTTCTCGACTCGGCAGCCCAGACTTGAAAGCACTTTTGCCGACTTGACAATCACTCCAGTGCAGTACAGCGCAGTGGAGCGGAGTGGAGTGGAGTGAGTGAGTGCGTGCGTGCGTGCGTGAGTGAGTAAGTGAGTGAGTGAGTGCGTGCGTCAGTGAGTGATTGAGTGAGTTTCTGGGTGAGTGAGTGAGCGAGTGAGTGAGTGAGTAGGTGAGTGAGTAAGTAGTAAGTAAGTGAGTGAGTGCGTGTGCGCGCCCGTGATACGGAAAGAACGGACCTGCTCCGGCTGGATGTAAGGGAAGAACTTCACAGGTCCGAGCTTCTTCCTTGCACAGAATGTGCCAAAGCAAGGCGATGCCGAAAATTGACAGCCGAGGCTGCGTCATGAGCAGTAGACACTCATCACCTCTCGTTGCACAACAAAACAATGAGAATCGCCAACTCTTCATGTGGAGCCACTTGCCAGCTGGAAGGCCCCGACTGGAGAAGCGGGCTCTGCAAACCTTCACGTTCCAAATGTCGGTCAGCCTGTCCATTCAAGACACAGGTGAGAAGCGGCGAGAACTGCGGAAACCCAAGTTCCGATGTTTTAAACTTGCAGACGCCAAACAGGATGCCCGTTGAAGCACGGAACTCAGTGAACGCAGCTGCCAGTGTTTGCGAGGCTGTTTCGCAGACATGTTCCATGCAATGCACATGGCCACCTAGGCCCATGTAGCTTGCATGCTCTGGTCCTTTCTTCCTCCTCGGCCCCTCATGCTTCCGATATCTTCCGACATTTAACCCCTTTGTTGATGCCATCTTCTTCCTTTGAAGCTGATCGTGCCACGAAGTCTCGAATGCGTGCTTTTTCAACCTGCTTCCTCGCCTTGCTCTGGCGCTTCATTTGGGACGGGCGTAATTCTGACTGGTCAAGAGAAGCAGCCCGTTTCCAGGGGAACGGGAAAGCACATTGAAACGGCAGGAACTGGCTCCGAGCTGATGAGCTATGATGAGCTGGTTGCTGCAACGAGTTGCAGAGTAGGATTGTGTGGCCTGAAGTAGAACACGTGGAAGGCATGCATCCTCACCTGACCGAGCAAGCAAGCAAGCAAGCAAGCAAGCAAGCAAGCAAGCAAGCAAGCCTGTGTTGGCTGCCACGCGCCCACTAAACAAAGTCGGGCCTCCGCATCATATATCACTCCCAACAGCCTGCAGCGATTCATACCTAACGGTCTGACCTCCTCGAACACCGAGCGAACTAGGCCATGAGCCGACGCAGTTGCGATGATGCGAGATATATGTACGGGGAAACAGCGCGAAGTGCCTCAAACCTTGCAGCCGATCTTACAAGGCCGAGTTCCTAGCCCGCTGAAGAATGAAGAGCTTTCTTGAACTTGGCCGCGCACTGTTGAGATGGTCGACACTTTGCTGCGAGCCTTCGCGTCTTTGACAGCTGACATGCTGTAAAATTCCCAGAACACACCTGCGAAGAAACTTGGGTGCAGCGCAGGTGTTGGAAGAACTCCTCAAAAATCGGGCCAGCCATTTCAACAGTGCCTGCAGGCTTTGACAGGAATCGAACTGCAGAATGTGCTCCACTTTACGCATACCTGCCCTGCCTGCAGCCGTCCGCGGGCCACCAGCAAAATCAAACCTTCACGGCGAAAAAACTGCAAGCTCAAACAAACACAGCTGCAAAGGCTGAGGGCGCAAACTCTAGCTTCCCACTCCTGGTTTTCAGGACAGACAGTCGTCCGTCTCTGTTCTCTACATCTCTCCACGCTGCACATGCGCATCTGAGACTCCGCACAAAGGAAGTTCCCAGTCCATGATAGACCGGAAGAGAGGCCTTCGGCCCTCATAACGCTCGTTGCGCACCTGTACCGCATCAGATGCCAGACGATTCAACGATGAGACCCCTGCCTGGGACTGATTACCACGCTGCGAGGTATCGAAGAAGCCACGACCTGGGACTGAGGGAAGAGGAAGGAACAGCGACAACAGATCTCATCAAAAGGGCAGCGAGGCAGGCGCGAATGGCAGCGGAGGCTTCCCATCTGTCAAGGATCCGCACACGCTCGGCCTCAAGCTGCAGGGTTGAGTCCGAAGCGTCTGAACATGGCATTCATGGAGACTTCATGGTCGTCTCTCTTGAGCTTGACTCCGGAAACTCCCGTGACCCTTTCGCTTTGCGCTCGGTTGAGGCACTGGCAACATGGAAGTCACACGGCTCTTCTAGGAATAGCGTGTAGTGCATCGACGGATTGCTCGGAGTGAAAGTCATCGAGAGCATCCTTAGCAACTTCAATGCTTCCAAATGAATATTTCCCAACCTCTGTGCGACGCAATCACTGCACCCAGACCATTCTGAAACCGAAGCGAGACGCAAGTGATCGCAAGTGTTCATGACATGCACTTTCAGCCTCTCTAATCAACGCAACATATTTAATCTCCGCTGTGGCACGCCCGACGCAGTATCTGCCTATACTGCGCCTGTGCAGACACTCCATGAAACTTCAATGCAAAGTTCGCACTCGGAAGGGTTGTCATCTCTGACAAAGCCTGCGTGCTCGCGAGCCGCAAGCACAACTGTCCTGGCATCGGAGAAAGTAACCCCCAATGTGTAACCAAACATGCTCAAGCGTGGCTTGAGAACGGCCGACACTTCCGCTAGCGCACGCATGCAGCAACCTCGCCAGTCGGAGAGTACAACCAAAGAGCGGGACAGACACATGTGCAAACAGAGAGAGAGAGAGAGACAACAACTCTGAAATAACATCCACATACATTCAAAAAGCGAAGTCCAATAG
>CAJNJA010011846.1:0-13438 GCA_905231915.1 Symbiodinium necroappetens | reverse complement strand
AGGTTTTAGGGTTTAGGGTGTTTAAGACATTCGGCACCAAGGTCATCGTCGTGGGAGGGTCTACGGTTCAGGGTCTCGGGGCTCCTTGGTGCCTCTCAGGGCTGAGGTCTAAGGGCTTTTAGGGCTTTTGGGGTTTAGGGGCTTAGGGGCTTTGGGGTTAGGGGTTTAGGGGTTTAGGGTTTAGGGGTTTAGGGGTTTAGGGGTTTAGGGGTTTAGGATAGGGGTTAGGTTTTCAGATTTGGCAGGGGCCGAGGTCATTGTACCAGGAGGGTGCTGAGAAATCGATGCCCCGAAAGACGTAACACCCTGATGCATCTGGTATAGGAGCCCTTGCATACCAATTATTAGGGGCGACGGGGACAGTGATCGGAATGGTGCAGGAGAAGCTAAGGGTGATGCTCGGCAGCTCTGTGATGATGATCATGAACATAATGACGGCGATGGTGATGGATCAGATGATCATGCAGAACTTTAAGAAGGTGATGGCGCTGGAAGTATGAACTAGCATGATGATGACAATTGTGTGTGCGAAAACGATCACACCCAGCCTCCAACGACTCTTGTAGCGGGTACTGACAGTGTGCCCAGATCATTCTATGTAATGCCGAGCTCGATGACCGGTTGACTCCGGCTACAATCAAAAGCTTTTCTACCGCAAAAGAGAGTCGCGGGACTACTAGAGACCATGCGCGCAAGAATGATTTCTGTGAGTTCAGAAGGGACATTCCGCAAGTAGCTTGCGTAGTTTCAGGCTCCCCTGGAACCGGGGCAGTACAAGGGCCTTTAATAAACAGAGACCCGTGCACAACTTCGCGCCCGGGGCGCCAAATTATGCCCACTGGAAGACAGAGAGCCATCCTGACTTAGGATTTTGGGGTTTGTTGGTGCTTCTCTTGTTCAAGGCTCTGAGGGCTTTAGGATTCGGGCTTTTGAGGCTTGTAGAGTCGGGCTTAAGGCTTAAGGGTTTCGGCTTGTAGGGTTTAGGGCTTGGGGTTGAGGGCTCTCAGGGTTTAGGGTTTTGGGTCGAGGGTTGGTGGGGTGTTATGGCTCGTCTCAAGTTTCTTCCAGTGCTACTCTAAGGTTGGCCATACGGATCACAAAACAGGTCTCTAAAGGATTACGATAAGGGTCTTTAGTGTTTCAGGCTCGCTTAGGGGCTCCTACAAGGGTTCTTTAGTGCTTCAGGTTTTAGGGGCTTACGGCTTTTATGGCTCAAGGGCTTTCTTTAGGGTTCAGGTTCTTGGGGGTTGAAGGGTTGAGAGCATTTTGGGCTTAAGGGTTTCAGGGCTTCGGGATTAGATTGTTAAGGTTTAGGTTGGGCGCTTGAGGGTTTTTGGGTTATTAGGATTTAGGGTGCTTTGGCTCAGGGCTCTGTGCCTAGCGGGGTTGAACAGACTTCGTAAACAAATTCTACACCTTCATAGACATATATACGTATGCTATGTGGCAGTCACATGTCTATACT
The DNA here is from genome assembly GCA_905231915.1 of Symbiodinium necroappetens. Classification (NCBI taxonomy): domain Eukaryota; class Dinophyceae; order Suessiales; family Symbiodiniaceae; genus Symbiodinium; species Symbiodinium necroappetens. Next base: position 11,973 of record CAJNJA010011846.1, on the reverse strand, counting down.
TAAAAGGTGTATGTGGGTGTGTTTCTATTTCTCAATAATTGTGCGGATTTGCAGGCTTGGGTTGAAAGATTGCCCGCGGTTACATACGGGCTTTAGACGGATTTACCTCCACTATATCAGCTATAGCAGCTATGTCTGTATGTATGTATGTATGTACGTATTAGTATGTATGCATGTATGTATGTATGTATGTATGTATGTATGGGTGGATGGATGGATGGATGGATGCGTGTAATTTTGCATGTTTATGTGGATTGTTTCGGCCCTAAGTGCTAACCACCCTTAGCCTAACCACCCTCGACGAACTTCCCAACTGCATACATACATACATACATACATACATACATACATACATTACATACATTACATACATACATACGTCTATATCAGTTTACATATGTGTATATATATATATGCGCATACACATGTGTGTGTCTGCATGTGTATGTCTGTGAACATGACGTTTGCTTCAAATGTTTTGCATTTCACGGTGTTAGGAATTTCAGGTTCTTTCTTCAGGGGCCCATTGTTTTAAGCAATCCTACTGTTCATCCGTTTGCGGTTTCCTCATGTTCTGATACCCACATCTCGAGTACGATGGGCTTTAAGAATGCTTTAAGAGCTTGCTGCTTATGCACAAAACAGGGCATGTTCTCGGCAGTCCTGATTAGACGACACAGGCATAAGCAAACCGAAACCCTGAACTGTCTGTCACCTTCTGACACCTCACCCTAAACCCTAAACCCGGAAGTGCATCACAGGAATTGGGACACGAGCCGGGCCCGAGTGCAAAACAAGACCCAAGGGTGAAAGCTTCGAGTTTCTTGCATAGCACTCTTCGTTTGGCGGTCCGGAGTCCGGTGTTCAGTTCGCGGCCCTTGCAGGCAATACAGTGTTTAGAACGATAGATTTGGCGCAAGCAGCTGGCAGCAACAATAATTATTCAATTTAACACGAAGCCTTCAACAATTTCAATGTCGGCTCATCAACTTCGGGCTCTGAAAGAAGAAAGGTGTGCTTCAGTGCATTGGCAAGACACGAGATCATGGTCACAAAGATCATGTGGTTGAGCCAGATGTCTTCGTACAGGAACCCCTCTGATGAATAGAGTTCGTCGATCAGGCGGTATGTGTACCAGGCGGCTAAAAACCTCAGCAACACTGGTTTAAGACACAACTTTGACTCACGTCCGGCCATGCAAAATATGGTGACGAAGCACATGCACCGCACCACTAAAGGCTGAAACCTTCAGCCCGTCGCGTGGCTGACCGCTTACGATTGAATTTCCCATTATCGTGACGAACCATCCATCCGCAACACACACACACACACACGAATCGGTCTTTCATGTCCTAGGTTCGACAACTAATGAGAACAACAGCAGCAACAACTGCACCAGCAACAGCAACACGGCAACAACGACGACGACAACAACAGCGACTGCGACAACGGGAGCAACAGCAACAGCAACAGCATCATCAACAACAACCACCACAACAACAACCACAACAACTATAACCATCGTAATGCCAAGGCTTGAATCGGCCAGAACTTTAGAATCTTACGGGCATGAGAAATAATTACGGCGTAGGCGTAGGCGTAACTACGGATTAGTAAAACTGAAGGAATCAACCCAAGAAACACCTCAAAACTAAAAGCTCGAAACCTTCAACCTCTCAACTCTAATGGCTCACAGATCTGGGTGGTTCTCCAACTTAGGGTCCCTTTTAGGGTTCTTCTTAAAAAAGGTGTCGTACTAAATATAGGGGACCCATAAAGAACCCTAAATTAGAGAACTACCCAACACAAAAAAAAAGGAAAAACAACAACAACAAATGTCCACAAAACCCTAACCAAGGGACATCCAAATCAGCAGCCTGGCTGGCTTAGAGGGCCGGTAGCCAAAGAGCCAAACGGAGGCAATCACGAGGACCTGCCCGAAAGTGACGTAGTGAGGATGTGGGGTTTACAGTAGGAATTAAGATTTGGGACCCCCAAACCCTAAACCCTAAACCCCAGGATTCATTGGGGCGTCACGGTGGGGCACAAGGGCCCCTGGCTGCAGGCCCCTAAAGTTTTAAAACTCGGAAACCCTACATCCCCTGAAATCCTGGACAACCCCAAACCCTGGGTTTAAGGTTTAGGGTTTAGGACAACCCCCAAACCCTACAATCTAACTGGCTATGACCACTTGGCCAATACAGCGGTGTGACCCTTCAAGTACTAGCGGCGTATGATCGGCGCCAGAGCCATTGGTAAAGCCTAAACTAGCTCTCTAAACCCTAACCTAAACCCTAAACCCTAAACCCGTAATTAATCTCGAGGACTCTCTAAGCTTCATCGAGCTGCAAGGGGGTGGAGGGTTGGGGGCCAGGGAGGTCTATAGGGCTCCATCCAGTAAACACTAAATCTTCCTAAATCCTTAAAGCCTCAAACCCTCGAAACTCAACCCTAAACCCCCAAGCGCAATTTCATGCAGGAACCGCATCCAGTGGCAGAAAAAAAAAACGAAATCCTCAACTCCCTGAAACCAAAATCCTCGCACGACCTGAACCCGAAACCCTCTTGCCTTGCGCGGAGGTCTGGAGTATTACAGGTATAGACTATTCTTCATCCAAGACCTGGTTCAATTCATAACGGCTTCGCTGCTAGGGCTTCGCACCAGGATTAGGGCGTTTCAGTCGTTTATAGCCCTTTTAAGACTTAATAAAAAATACATATAAATATATACACACATACATACAGGGTTTAGGGTTTAAGGTATCTGGAGGGCGGGGGCGTTACAATGGTTTGAGACTGGTGTTTGCTTAGAATCTGGGGGTTTCGCGCAGGAAGTCCTCGACAGAGTATGTGGAGTTTCGTGGGACCCCTGCTCCGAACAGAAATGAATCATAGTTGAAGGAAAGTACAGGTGGGGAGTTTAGGGTATATAGGGCTTCTGTAAGGCTTCTATAAGATGTATATAGACCTTCTATAAGGCTCCTACAACGGTATCTAACTACCCACCTGAAAATGTCCTAGACATAGCAACCATAAGAATACGAATGATAATAGCAACTGTAATCAAACAAACAAACAAAACATGACAATAAGGAGTGGCCTTGAAAGAGGCTAGCTTCATGGAGCCACCCCAGCTCAAACCCTGAAATATCCGGCCCATCGAAATCCCAAGACTCCCCCACCGTAAGGGCATTGGTGTCGCCATGAAGGATGCTCATGTCGGTGACATCACTGGCGAGAAGGTCGCCTAAAGCTCGGGACTTAAATTTGAAGAAGAAGGTTTTGGCGGTGGTGGCCCTCATGTTTTTGGGATTGAGCACGTAGTCGTTCGATCGACACATGATCCTTGGAAACCCGCTAGTGTAGTCTTTTGCCAATCTACCCACCACGTGCATGCACCCTGCAGAGTGTCTTAACGAAGAGTTGAACAGTCCATTGGACTCTACAAACTCTAAGCCCCAGAAACCCTAAACCCTAAACCCTAAACTAAACCCCAAACCCTAAACCCGAAGTAGCAAGGCGCCGGTATGGGACCCTAAACCCCTGAGTCGGCAAAGCGACGTACCAGAGACGTCGCCACGGTGAATAAGCAGTAAGGGCCAATGGCCCTGCGGGAAGGCTTAGGGTTTTGGGTTTAGGGTTTAGGGTTTGGGGTTTTGGGTGGAGCTCAGGATATTTGTGAAGTGCTTACAAGCTGGCGTGTCAACCATGAAAGGTGGCTTAACCGTTCATTGTTAACTTGCTTTCAGTTTAATCAAGCCATGTTTACCGCATGCGTGCTGCGAGTAATTACGCTTTCCAGCAAGCTGGATGCAGGTTTTGAGGACCAGCTAACACTTCAGGGCTGTGTTGCTTGAGAGGATCCACAGACCGCGACCCCCAAAATGCAATGTAGCAAATCGCAAGCAGGAAGGATGGGGACCGCTTCCATTGCCTAACGTTGTCGCGGGTTTACCTTTCGGGCAGTCCCCACGACATGGAAGTCATGACGGAGGCTCGAGGCTCCGCATTTGTTGACAAGAGCGCTTCGCTCAGCTCTGGCAGGATGTGGACCGAACAAGGGGAATATGCTAGTTCCTAGTTGCTCGTTACATGTTCCTGCATTTTCCGATATTGCCTTTGACTGTCAAAGACTTTGGAATGGCTTCAGGAATCCCACACCAGAACCCCTGAATTCTGACTCCAGCACCTAAACCCAACTCTGAAACCATAGACCCTGACTGACCTAAATCTTTACAGAAGCATTATACAACCCGCACACCGGCGGAAACCTAGTAAACACTCTGAAACTATAGACCCTCAACGGAGTGCCCTGAACACCAAACGCCGCGAACTCAAGTCCAGTGGCGTGTTGTAGGGGCTGGAGATTTAGGGTTTGCGGTTGAGAGCGTATACATTATGAGCCAGCGTACTTCTATGTATCTTCGTTCTCAAGTCAAAGTCAAAGCTGAGGGTTGAAAGCCCAGGAATCCAGGATGCAATCTGCAGTGCTCGTGAAAGAAGCACCCCTGAACTCACAACTTCTCCACCCGGGTGTTTACAGGGCAACGGGTGGCCTGAATCAAGGTGTAGTAGGCAATGTCGGCCTGAAACGTCTCCAGTTGCCTTGCCGATGCGCTCACGGTGGGCTCTACGAACTGCGCTCGGTGCATTGCTTACATTGAAACATGCTTCTGAATTCTGCAGCGTCTTGGGTGTCTACAATGCTCGCAGACCGGAAGATGGACTGAACGGTCTCTACGAACAGAACAAGCAAGTGACCAAATGCAAGGCCCTGAACATCATCACCATTATCATTGCCATCAACATGACCAGCGTTGGAGCAGTAGCAGACATCACTAATTACCGTCTTCATCAACACCGTTACCTGCAAGATGAAAAACAGCATCATCGTTCATGTCAATGCCATCGACACCAGCGGCAGTAACATAAATTGGTTCTGCTCCATATCAAGAATCTGGATTGATGTGGATGACACCATCAAGAGTTAACCACATCCATCAGAACAACTTCCAAGCCATTTTTTACACCCACATACGCGCACACACACACGCACAGATAGATAGATAGATAGATAGATAGATAGATAGATGGATAGATAGATAGCTAGATAGGTAGGTAGATAGATAGATAGATCGATCGATAGACGTCGATAGGTCGATAGATCGATAGATCGATAGATAGATCGATAGATAGATAGATAGATAGGTAGATAGGTAGATATGTAGATAGACAGATAGACTAGGTAGATAGGTAGATAGATAGATCGATAGGTAGACAGATAGACAAGCAGATAGATAGATAGATAGATAGATAGGTAGATAAGTAGATAGATTAGGTAGATAGGTAGGTCGATAGATAGATAGACTAGATAAGGGTAGACAAATACAGGTACACAGGCAGCTAGATAGACAGATAGACAAATAGATAGATAGATAGATGGCCGTAGCCCCGTCATTACCTCAACCCTGAAGCTACAATTTTGTTGGAGCGGCTTTTCAGGAGACAGGAGGCCCATAGTGAAGGTAGCAGCCTCAGCAGTCAGAATTTTCTGTGGTCTGGGAGTTTGGGGTTTGCGTTTTCCTGCTTCAGGACTTGGCTTCGGTTTGCTGTTTAGTAAGCAATGGCCTCACATCTTCAGCCGATGCGCTGAACACGAGGTTAGGGGGGTGGACCCTAAAACAACCGCTCATCACTAGGGTCCCTAACAAGTTCAAGAAACACCTCTGTCAGTGGCTGAACAGTATGGGCTGTGAAGGTGCTGGGGTCAAGCTGGAGTTGTGACATGGCTCCAGACTCAGATGGGTCCTTTTTCATAAGGGTGCCGTACTGTATGAGAGACCCAAAAGGGGGGCCTAATTTAGAGAATTACCCAGATGAGAATCAGCCAACAGGCCCAGGTCCTGTAGCTAGTTAGGGACTCTAGTTTTCCGTCGGCTGCTAGTAGTAGAACCCCTTGCTTGCGAAACCCGAAACGACTTTCTGATGCACAAACCCTAAACCCCTAAACCCTAAACCCTAAACACCTAAACCACTGTGAGGAGCACAGGCAGTAAGCTAAGTCTGGGGAGCTGCTGGGGCTATTTCTACATTGGGTGCTGGCAAATTCAAAGCAGCTGTGACGTATGGCCTGCTTTCAAAGGAACATTAGAATACGTTTCATAACAAAACTCAAGCAACCCCAAAATGCAGGGCTTGAGGGTGAGTCACTGGTTGACTGGAGTTCCTGAATACGGAACTACTTTCCACATGCTCCTGCCTCTGTATTACCGACCTACGCTGACCTGCAAACTTGCAGGCTTGACTTGCACGACGCTTGTTGACTTTGACTTCATGAGTTCTACAACTGCGGGGTCCACTCCACGAAGGCTGACTCTTAGAAGGGACCAGCACTCGATGGCAAACCAAACCTGGAACCTCCCAAGCCCAAAAGCCTCAGCCCCACATCGGCGTACCCTGGCCCACTTTTCGAGTTGTTCCCTGCGACGACCGAGCATTCTGAAACCCGAAAGCTCGACTGCAAGGCTTACCCGGAAGTAACCCTCCTCCACTCCGCCACCAAGGGACCATCGAGTTCGGACTATCAGGAATGCCTTCTTCTTCAGTGGGCTGGACTGCAGAGAGGGACGGCTGCTCGCGTGCTTTCCCAACGGCCGCGAACGCCTAAGGAGGATCTAATGGTTATCGGATTTTGGACTGTTAAAGTTTTCGGGGAGCTTGGCTTGGGGTAAACGGTTGTATGTATGCAATCATGGCGAGGCTATTACTGTTTCAATTACTACCACTATTAGTACTACTACCTTTACTGTTGCTATTATTATTACTACTCTTACTGTGACTCTGACTCAGCCTATGACCATGACTATGACAATTAATAACACTGGTGCTATTGCAGTACTACTCCTATTTACAACTACTAGTACTACTACTGTAACCTCTACCTACTATTGTTCGTACTATTACCACTACGGCCAAGATTGCTTACCAGTACTTACTACTACTACTACTACTACTACTACTACTACTGCTACTCCTACTACTACTACTACTACTACTGCTATTACTACTACCATTAAACACTTTCCTACTATCATATTTTTGTTGTTGCTATTATCATTAAATATCTGTCTTCATCAGAGAACCCTTGACCTAGAGAAATGTGATTTCAAAAAAACAGCCTATGTCTCCTTCATCTGGATCCATTAGAATAGAGTTGTGGAGTATTTTAATGGCAACCATGAGGATATCTTTGAATACTAAGCTTCTCTACTCAGACTCTCAAGCCACAGGGAACCCCGAACTAAAGGGATCTTGTTCAGGGATGTTATTGAAGTTACCATAATGCGGATCTATAGTAGATAATATGCCTCCTTTAGTATGGTAACTAAAATTAACTCCACTAACAAGAACCCAGATTATTTCTGTCCCGGAACCTTGACGCGAGATCTGAGGAAATCGTGCACGGCACCGCTCCTTCCGACACGCTCCGAGGCGTTTTTCGGGGGCTTCCACATCTCAAGACTATTAAGTTAGCGGGGGTTTGAGGGTTTAGGGTTTAGGGCGGCTTAACCAATAAGGCCCTTTGTAGTTCCTTTTTGGGATTACCTGAAAGGATTCTAAATATAAACCATAAAAAGGAACTACTTAGGGGCCTATGGGTAAAGATCAGGATCTGAACCCTACCGGAGTTGCCCCGAGACTCTCAGCGTGGCCGCAAAGCCCGATCAAACCTTGCCTATATCGGGTTCCCTCTCAAGCTTCTGCAACGGTACTGTCGGGGTATGTGGGTTCCCCTTCAAGATGCTCGGGCTTTAGATGGCTTTAGGTCTTTAATCTTTGCGGGTTCTGTGTCTCGGGGCGTCAATCCAACAAGCCGGACAAAGCTTCTGGGGACTTCACTCAACAGCTACGCAGTTTAGGGCTGAGGGTTACATGCCCTGTGCAAGGCAATTGCTAGAAGACGACTGTATGGCACGAGCACGGCACGGCTTAGCAGTGGGGATCCAACCTGCGCCCACCTCAATCTCATGAAGGTCTTAGTGGGTTCCTAGGATTTCGACGAAACTCCGAGACCACGTCCCAGGGTTCTATGACCCGTATCGCCATGTCCTAAACACCACAATGCCGTCAAACGCCTGAACGCTCCCGCAACCCCTACGCCCCAGCTCCGAGGCCCCCAGAACGCTTCTCCCAAAACCATAGCCCTAACCCTCCAGGTACCTAGTACATAGGGCCCCAGTGGCTCTAGTACCCTATCTAGTAGGTATCTGGAGGGGTTAGGGATAGTCATAGACCCATCTGCTAGAAAACCCTAAGCCCAAATACCAAGGAAGCCTTAACGTCTACAACCTCCCAAAGCTCAGAAACACCCCCAAAACGGGTATATACCCCGGTACGGTAACCCTTATAGCTCTCCTCATGGTTCCTTCATACGGTTGATGATATAAATCTTGCATTACCTTAAGGACCCTAAACTATGGGAATTATGGTATATTCCTGAGCATGGGTAATGCAGGATTTATATCATCAACAGTAGTACCCCTTGCAGGAACTCTTGTGGAACCCGAACCCATGGACCCGGACCTATGAAGCTTCCAAAGACTTCCTCGGAAACATTCGCACGTTTTTGTGTGGTCGCTTCTTTCGGTTTGGGGCTTAAGGGTTTACGGCTTTCTTGTTTAGGGTTTAGGGTTTAAGGGCTTAGAGTTTAGGGTTTTCGGGTTTAGGGTTTTAGGGTTTAGGGTTGTATCGGCTGCTGTGAGGCTTGATCAGGGCCTTGAAGGAGCTTGTGAAGTTTGACGAGGGCCTTGCAGGAATTTCTGAAGTATGATCAAGGCATTATAGGACTTTGTGAGGTTTTCCCAGGGTGTTCATAGGTGCGGTTTTAGGGCTTTACATGGAATGGGGGGGCCTTCTTGTATTCAGGAACTTCTTTACTGCGGTGCTAGATAAGGTGTTCCCTGGTTTCGGAAGTCCCATCCCAACCTAAACCCTAAACCCTAAACTGGGGTTTAAGGGGTTCGGGATCTGGGGTTTGGAGACTCAGGCTGTCGGAAGGGTTGAGGAGCTTGGGAGTTTAGGGATTTCGGCGTAAGGCTTTGTTAGAGGCTTGGGGCTCTGGGCTTTGGGAGGTCCTTAGGGGCCCTAGGGAGATGGGGTTGGCGGTTTGAGGGTCCGGGCTCCTGGGGTGTATGTGTATATGTGTAAATACATACATACATATACATATATATATATGTGTATGTATATATATATATGTATGTATGCATGCAAAAAAAATAAATAAATATAACATACATACACACACACACACATCTATATATATATATACACATACACACACGCGTGTGCACACACTACCCACATACAAAATACTCCTCACAATTTACCTAATTATTGGTGTTTTGATGTGTTCGGTCAGCTGTTTATCTGCTGAGTTATATGTCTTCGTGTATTTGCTGGTACCACTACAAAGTTATTCGGTTGTAAAACGTTCTTCCGTATTCTGAAATGGTTTTGGGCGTAGGCTGTAAGGCAACGGGGTCTTGTGCACGGATATGGGTAAAGATCAAACTTACCACCGAAAAGCACCCACACACGTCGCTACTCCGAAACAGCAGCCGATTGCTCCACTCCAAACCTTTACCACCCTGGTAACCCTAACCTCTTAAACATACAGAAATATAGCAGTGGAAGCAATGCGAATTATCTCTTGAACCCTACCTATACCTGCACTCACACTTGCTAAGACCAGTATTGTCGTCTTATTGCTGCTATGAATATTTCGATTTAATACAACTATTATTTATCATGACGATGATTCCTGTTCTTGCTGCTACGCCTATCGCTAAACTGTTTCTTCTGTTATGGTTAGGCCTTTCAGTCGAGACCAGTGCAGCTGTGGCTCTCGCTGCGACGGCTAAGTAAAGCACAACCTGGTTTAGGATTGGTGTTTGGGAGTTAAGGTTTAGTGCTTGAGGTCGAAGGGTATTCTTGCTTAGAAGGCTCTTGAAAACCACTTTGCAGCCATAAGGTTGCGTCATGCTGCTTCTGTGTTTTAACGTCTTGGGAGTGTTTACGGTCAGGGTTTGGGAGTGTGATCTGCATCCCGAATTATCACCCATGAGCTCGAACCAAATACCTTGAAGGCACAACAACGAAATGTTTCCACTGCGTGTTGAGGCACCAATTAAGCCAGCAGCTTCAGTTAGCGTTGACATGCCGTTTCGGCTTTGGAACGATGGTAGATCCGAACGACTTTGCCCAAAAGAGGGCTTAGGGTTTAAACTGGTTCGTTTTGTATTCTAAACCCCAAACATCCCTAAACACACGATGGTAGATCCGAACGACTTTGCCCAAAAGAGGGCTTAGGGTTTAAACTGGTTCGTTTTGTATTCTAAACCCCAAACATCCCTAAACACTACGCTCTACTCCCTGACCTCTGGGCGGGATCATCTTTTGAAGACTGCTTTCAGTCCTCAGTGCGTAGCCTATGAGGATGCTTCGAACAACCTGACACCCGAAACTGTCGGCACTTAGTGTAGGGGCCTTAATAGCTCGAATAGGGTTTTGGAGTAGGCTGTGCTCTGAGTGTTAACAGGTAGCCCTAAGGAACAACACTCCCACGAAATATTCAGGCTGCTGTAGTAGCTGCCTGCTTCTGCTCGAGCCTCCTAAGACCCTCAGGCTGAAGGCATTCAGGGGATTCTCGGATTCTCATTCATTCTCACATATGGCTCTAAGGGATACTGCTGATACTCTAAGGCCCAAGTGTGTGTATGATATAGGGGTCTGTTTGAATATTTCTGCAATGTCCCCTTATAATCCGTTCATATTGCTTGTTAAGTATACGACAAAACACCATTTAATTATAAGTTTGCTGTTGTTGATATTAGTGTTAGTAATAGTAGTCGTCGTCGTAGAAAAAGAAGAAGTAGTAGTAGTAGTAGTAGTCGTGATGGTGGCGGCGGTGGTGGTGGNNGGGGTAGGGGTAGGGGTAGGGGTCGGGGTGGGGGTAGGGGTAGGGGTAGGGGTAGGGGTAGTGGTAGTGGTAGCGGTAGTGGTGGTGGTAGTAGGAGTACTAGTAGCAGCAGTAGAAGTAGTAGTCGTCGTCGTCGTCGTAGTAGTAGTTGTTGTCGAAGTAGTCCTAGTAGCCAAGAAGAAGAAGAGGATGAGGAAGAGTATCATTCTTGCCCTCATACCACTCTTCTTATTATAGTCATAAGGCCCCAATTATTATAGTCATAAGGCCCTAATTAAACCGTTAAAGCACCACAAAGCCCGTGCTGGAAGAAACCCTACATTGGTCCAGGCACGCAAGCTGCCCAAATCCAGAACCAGTAGGAGGGGTCAGTCTCCCGGTTGTGAAGCATGTTCAAGGCTCAAACTGGCGATTCTTTGCCTAAGACTCCCGGCTCCATGTACCACTAGGCTTCCATGGAAGCGGTTCTTTTAAGTGTGCCGTTAAGGGTTTGTTGTTCTAAGGAGTTGTAGTACGTTTCTGTAAGGGTAGTATAGGGTTTCATAGAGTCGAGGTGCTTGTGGGGTTTATGTATACAGGCTGATATAAGCAGTTGGAGGATGGTCAGGAACATCATACACTTTCTCACCAGTGGTACCGCTGAAGCCTGTTTGATCATGCCCATGCCTCATGTTATTGAGCCAAAGCTGCAAGGAAACCCTAAATCGCAAACCTTGAACTCTCAAACTCTACCCTCTCAACCCTAAACCCTAAACCCTATGCACCCTGAAATCTGAACCTTAAGCCCTACGCCATGGGAGACGACGTTGTCGTTTGGAGGCTCTGGGAATTTGGGAAGCAGGCTGTCGGACATGTTAGTATCACTATGTAAAAAATCGGTGTAGACTTGATTTTAAAATTATTCCGACATCTCTCTCTCCCCCTGTCTCCATCGCTCTCTCGCCCTCTCTCTCTCTCTCTCTCTCTTGCTGCCGCTCTCTCTCTCTCTCTCT
>CAJNJA010011845.1:0-13439 GCA_905231915.1 Symbiodinium necroappetens | reverse complement strand
TTTTTCTCTTTTTTTTTTGGGGGGGGGGGGGTGGGGCTCTTGGGGTATCGGACCCTAAGCCCACCCCCTGAAACCTTAAACCCTAAAGTTTAGGGCTTGTTAGGCTAAGGTTTCAAGCTTCAGGTTTAGGGCTTCAGGGTTTAAGGTTCCATAAGACCGAATATCATGGCTTCATGCAGGGTTCTGTAGGAGCAAAAGGGCTCAGGGCTAACTCGGAGGTGTTGCGCTACGGTAATTAGCATACTACTGTAGCATTATAATGCTTTAGTACTATCTTGTTATAGTATAGTATTGTGGTGTTATAACAATGTCAATTGTAGTCTTATTGAATCAGAGCATAGAAATATCGTAGGTCGAGAAATATCGTAGGTCGTCGGGGCTCGAGATAAGACTTTCGTGCCTGCAACGCCAACGAAAACCTCACCGAATACATATCAGCGCACATGACGGCCCTAAAAAACCGTAAATCCCCAAAAGTGTTTGAGCTTGGCGGCCACAGCAGTCAGCGTGAATACGAGGAAGATCCGCGAAAAGTCAAACAGCAGTGCGAAGCCATGAAGGGCCTGAGACACTCAACCCTAAGCCCTAAACTAAACCCTAAACCCTAGGCCCTAAACCCTAAGCCTTGCTTCCAGGGCTACATGTTTTGGATCCTTCCGGGGATCTGTTACAGTGGTAGGATGCCTGTTTGCGGGGGTGTCTGTCTGTTCTTGTAATATAGTCGCCTAGATTATTACTTATAGGATTGGTTAGGCTCCGTTCATGCAACTAAACTATACTATGCCCCAAAAGCCCTGGTCCAATTATTAGGGCAGCTACATTCGGAACGTAAGTTTTGATCACCTTCCAAGTCAAAAGCTGAAGCACCGTCCCTTCCAAAATTCTGGGTAATATAGCGGCCTTAGTGGTGAGAACAGGGTTGTAAGGTATATCATACTACAACTATAATAAGGCACCCCCGCAAATTAGTATGGGTACAAATTAATTACGCTATATTACTCGCTGTCACACAACTACAGAGCATTGAGCCAGAGTGCTGTTTAACCTCCCCACCGCCCATTCCCTTCACTGGCTTTCCGAAGGGCGGCGTTGGCTTTAGCGGCCTTTAGCGCTGTTGGCATTAAACCCTCAGCCCTAAAGAAGCCTAAACCCTAAACAAAAAGCCTAAGGCCCTAAGCCCTAGCCCTAAAATTAAAACCCTAAATCTTTAACCGTCTCGGTGTTTCGCCGTATGATGGAGCTATACAACCACCAGTCCGGCAGTCATTCGCTATGATATTGCCATCCTCTCACCTAGGATCTCTGTTTTAAGTCCTTAAGCAGATTAGGGTTTAGGGTGTAAGGGGGGGACCCTGCTTCAGAGAACTACCCATATAGCCATCATCTCTCCAAGCCCTACACTCCAAGGCTGAGTTGTGGACCCTGAACCTTAGACCCTAAACCGGAACCCTAAACCCTAAACCCTAAACCTTAAACCCTAACCCCTAAACCCTAAACCTGAACCCTAAACCCTAAACCTGAACCCTAAACCCTAAACAAACCCTAAACCCCAAACCCTAAACCTGAACGGGCGAAAAATGCCCAGGGCCTTGTCCACTTCACAGCGCGTCTCGTCGGACAAGCCTCGGGTCTCTCCGATAAAACATGGCTCCTTGAAGGTTTAGAGTTTAGGTTTCATGTAAAATGGATCTCTCGGGTACTATGGAATTTGGGGTTCATCAAGGTTTTCTGAATTGAAATCTGATTCCCTGGATCCGGTTTAAAACTTGGGCTTCCGGTTGAAAATGTCCGGTGCGGTTCTTCTGGTTTACGGTGTCGGGGGTTTGGGGGTTAAGGGGTGCAGGGTTTAGTAGGATGCAGATCTGTCGATGAAATGTTCGGCTCTTCTTGTGTAGCATCCGCACCCTCAGAACCTTAGCACTGAAGACCGAACACCTCACCAGACATCTCTTTATACAGTATTTTGGTATTATAATACTATCGTATTGTAGACAAGAATGTTGCAACTACCAAGGCCAGGATATGCCAGGTTCGAGGGTCTTCGGGTTTCAGATTCAGCGCCTATAGGGTGTTTCAGGAAGGTTTAAGGCTTTGGCAGTAGGTGGCATATGGTTTAAGCATAGCCAAGACCCCCATGCCCTTCAATGCAACCTTTATGGTCCTTACACATGGGCTTATAAGCTATCATTCCAGGAATTTGGCGATCTCAAGAGGCCTCTTGAGTTTCTGCACAAGTTACGTCGGCTGGCCTGAAACCCCACAACCCAAAAGTCACCAAGGGTTTAGAGTAGCTTTCAGGGTTTTCTTTACGGAAATTCAGGCGTCTCACAAGGCAGGGTGAAGTTAGGGATCGAGGATCCCTAATGTAAGGCCTCCAATTTGGGCAACCCCAACCCAGCTCTTCGTTCGGTAGGGGACATTGTAAGTGGTTGCTGTTTTGCCGGTTTGTGAGTCTTGGCTATCCAACCGTAACAGGCTTTCCCTGACCCTAATTGCAAGGGACCCAGCCGAATAAAACCCGTCCGAATTCTCAAAACAGAAACGATCATTTGGTAGAGAAGTCCAATACATCACCAAAGCTGTCAGCGTATAGCAAGTGTGGCTGAGATCGTTATTCTGATGCTGCGGCAAGGATTTCTCTGAACATGTCCAAGTGTGGCTGCGATAGGCAATGAAGGGAACCATGTGGGAGTCGTCCTTGCCTCGGCTCCGTGATTCAAGACAACCCAAAGGGGTAGCCACAAGCGTCGCGATCCCCGAACGACTCCACCGCCAACGAGCCAAGACGTTCGTCCAAACGTGCATGCACCGCTCCACAGGTTCCTAGACGCTGGAGCCCAGCCAACCCGGGAGGAAGCCGGGCCGTGTAGCAAACTTTTCTATCATCGCGAAACCATATGTGACGTGACACATTCTAGCTCCTTTCACCCAAGACAAAGGTTGGCTCATGACCTTGCACCTCCACACACAGGACATGTTTCAACGGGTTTCAAGATTTGCGGTTTCGCCTGTGAAAGTCAACTGAAGAGGGCCTCAAGCTCTACGAGCCTTTGGTCATCGAATGACCAGCCCGAGTCGTCGCCATCCATGATGACGGCGGAGCCTGTCAAGCTACTACTCCTTGAACCTGAAATGTGCCATGAATCTCAACAAGAATCACAGTCAGGGGCGCCCCCCGAAACCTAGCAGACCTTCCAAAACTTACTTCGCAGGTACGCCTAAGGCCCAGGCTGTTCCCTTGGACAGGGCCTGTGGGCCAGCGTGGAAGATGTGAATGACGCGAGCATGGATGTGTCATACAGTAGTACACGATTGCTTCCATCGCAGCACGTATTCTGCAAAAAAAGGTTACAAATACGTTTCAGCAGAAGCGCCCACAGTACACGCAAGAATTACAAAAAGATAAGCAGCTTCAGAACCGTGACGCCGAGGATGAGCTGCCCGCTGCATCCAACAACGCTCCCAAGCGGCTGTTGACTGGGAACCCGTTCGCGAGCTATCTAAGAGCAGGAGCATCAGAAGATTCGGCATCAGATGTCGCATAGAGGATATGTGATCCGGACCGCAACGCAGCGCAATGTATGCAAACGAACCCTGCTTCACGTATTGCTTCACGTATTCCTGCGACAACCACAACAAGAGGTCGGATTCATAACACCAGGTGCACCTGCACCTGTCGAGGCGCTGCCGAAGTTCCTCATGCAGCAACTCCAGGACCAGCATACGTTGAAGTGGACTGCCCGCAATCGAGTGCGTGACGCTTCAACACGAACATGACACATATTATCCGTCTCAGATGAAAATGAGGCACGTGGCATCGCATTCCACATCACAGGCAGACACCTGCATTATTCAAGAATCGATACCATGCACTGCAAAACCCTCATCGGCCAAATCCCTGTCAAGTCCAGATTTGCTCATCACCGAAGAATCGGAGGGTGTGCATGCTTTGAAATGCAGAGCTGTCAGCGGTTATCATGCACGACAGCACCCGCACCGTGAACCCAAAAGACTTCTGGGTTTGAAGCCCTCATCTTCCAAAAGCCGTCCTGCCAACTCAAGGATTCTCGAACCTCTAGGGCTACACTTCTGGTTTCTCTGAATAACATGCGCGTTCTGAAACGCAGATGCGTTTCTGTGAGTTGTCAGAAGTCACAAACCGAAATGTTGCAAAATACCCTCTGCAGCCTAAAAGTCCAAACACTCCCAATTCCCGGCGCACTTCGGGCCCAGAGCGTATCCGTGCAGCCGGACGATGCATGGGTGCCGGATGTATTCGAAGACCTCCGGCTTTTCATACACTCCGTGAGAGTGCACCCCTGATGGTTACTCGGGCATGTCCGACTCCTGACCATACCACTCGTTCGCAATGGAACTGGGGATGCACAGCATTCCTATTTGTGTCACTACTGCACTTAAGAATGCTTGGCCGATTGCGGTGGTTGCAACATTGGCACCGTTCTGTCCAAAGCTATTCCAGGTGCTTCCATCTCACGAATATGGGCAGGGTTTCCAGTCTTCCCCGATTGCTCGGATCACACTGTGCTCTGTAGCTTTCCATAGAGTGGGTAAGCTTCTCCTTCTCGTCTCGCCACCCACGGTACTCCTACCAGCTTGATTGTGTTGCATAATTCCTACTCCTCGCTACGGCGAGTGTCTCTCGGATCTCTTATCGGGATGCTCTGGTATTTCCAATTCGGGCAGCAAATAAACATTAAGTGTGAATGCATGCTACGGTCGTCGGTGATGAACATGAACTCTCATTACAGCTCACCCTGAACAAACCATAGCTGCTGTTCACACGCAGCAGTGCAATTAGTTCGTCCCTTCGTCGGCTGACTCTTTTTCCATCAGGAAGCCGGCACCGCCGTCGGAGCAGCGTCTGAGTTACTGGCACTGGCTGTCACGGAAACGTCGGCGAGCTAGTTGAACCGGTCGCAAGACCACCCTCCGACCTTGATGGCCACCTCTTGACCCCCGAAGGTGGCGCGGTGCATCACCCCGAAGGCTCCCTGATCGAACAGTCGCTAACTTCGCATCAAAAAATACTTGGTTTATGTAAGCGCAAAATGGTGTCTCCAGACACCGCATGGGCCACCTCCGCGAAGGACAGCTCCAAGGGGTTGGAGGTGTTCCTGCTCAGCCCAGAGCCGTTCAAACGCAAAATACGACGGCCGTTTTGAAGACGACGAGGGACAAACCGACAAGTCCAACAACGGCCACCACCTCAACGCAACACCCGCCTTCGAGTGCCAGAGGATGAAGGAGCATCAAGCAAAAGGAGGCATCGAGGACCGACCACCACAACCATCATGAACACATGGGGTTTTGTCTGGACACGGCAGCATGACGCGGGACACTGGCGACAGATCCCAAGGCCCCGCACACATGAATAAACTCGAAAACCCTGATTTCGATGCGACCTAAACTTAATGAGATCTGGGGCAGTCCACAATCCACAAGCCCCACAAGCAGCGAGCCAAAAGAACCCAACCCCGATAAACAACACCAGAAACCCCACATGCGTAAACCCTGAAAACCCTGACTTGGAACGACCTAAATGCTCCAAGCCGTAAGCCCCAATCCCTAAACCCCCGTCAGGTCACGCATGCGGCGGATGCGGGACGTGGGACCGCGGCACGGGCGACCAATCACCACGAGACAGCCACGGCGACCAGGACGATGGCTGCGATGAAGACGATGACGGCGATAACGACGGCGGCGGGAGCGGCAGGCTGACGACGACGGCGGCGGAGGGGGAAAAGCGGCAACCACCGAGCCGGAACCGAGTGCATCGTCGAGGCGTTGGGATGCCAAGACGGGACTCCAAGGTTCCGGAAAACGAGGCCCACGCAGCGGCCCAGCGCCGGGGCGGCTCCTGACACAGGGCATAGGTTCAACTTGCACGCACCCTCGCAGAAGAAGCTGTACTGTCGTGCGAAGAAAACTCATGCGCATCAATGGCTTACGACATGTTAGAACGACTGAGAGCCCCATCACTCCAAACCATAAACCCCAAAGCGTGGGCCGAAAGTTGCCCAGTTCTTGTCGTCGCCGCTCGACTCGCGGATCTGGCACGGACTGGTCGGGTGTAGCATTTTGCTTGAATGTCTACCCCAATAAACCCCTAGTAAAATGGTTAAGGCCCCTACCCCAAACAAATAACACCCTACTACACCAACAATTTGTAACAACTTCTGTTATGGCATTATAGCGTAAGTAGAAACTAAAGTAAGGGACGCTCCCTGTGAAGCCGAGGGACAGGTCATCACGGCCATGAAGACGACCTGGGCAGTGGCGGGAGAGCGGGGCCCTAAGCCCTGACCGAACAGAAGAAACTCCAAACCTCCAAAGCCCCAAAACCCTGAAACTTTCCCTAAACCCTAAGCTTTCCCTAAACACCCAAACCTCTGAAACTGTCCCTAAACCCTAAACTTTCCTTAAAAACCCCCAGAACCCTGAAACTTTCCCCTAAACCCTGAACCGTTCGCCTGAATCCTGAACTTTCCCTAAATCCTAAACCCTAAACCCTAAACTTTCCTTAAACCCTAAACCCTCGTCTCCTCGGGCCTTAACCGTCAAGACACCGACATGCTGTAGGGGCCTTCGTATTTTGGGTTAGGGTTTAAACTGGGGTTTAGGGCCAAGTTTAGGGTTTAGGGCCAAGGTTAGGGTTTAAGGTTTAGGGCCAAGTTTAGGGTTTAGGGTTTAGGACGGCGCCTGCGTTTGGCCGGAGTTACGAATAGATATCGGTGGCTCCCAAACCAAGAGTACCAAAAACCCAAAGAAAGCCAACCAAACCAACGAAAACACCAAAATCCCAGACGAAATCCAAAACCATCGAAAACAAACGAACCAAAGACAAACTACGATAAACGGACCCTGGGGAATAGCATTCCTGATACTTCTGGCTTGTGGATTATTCACCAAACTTCTTCTCCAGGAGACCCAGAAACACTCAGCGAATGAGAAAGAATACACAACCCTGGTCAACAAAACAAAACCGAAATTGAATGAACAGCAACTGAACAAAGAGAAACGAAGACCCTCATCAACTTGGTCCTACTTCACCAGGCTTTGTGGTGTGGGCCCGATGCCGGATGCCCCGACTCCCGCTCGCTTTCTCTTATCCTAAACCCTAAACCGTAGCTCAAAGACTGGCTGGGTCGCTGAACCCTTGGCTACATCCTCGGCTTGGGGTCCCTCTGGGCTAGTGTCGGTCCTTCCCTAAAGGGGTCCTGCAAAGACATCTATCAGGGTTTCTATAGCGTTTCTGTGTAGGTAATTACCAAAGGTGTAGTTTTCTAGGTTAGGGTCTTGTCTTAGATTCCCAAAAATAGCACGGCACCCTCATAAAAAGAATCCTAAAAGGGATTTAGAGAACTACCCATATGACCATGGCGTCTAAGATTCGAGGCCTCAGCCGTTAGTAATGTCGCAGCAAATGGGAAGAGCAAACATAAGATGCATGATCATCCTCGCCGCCGTCGTCATCATCATCATCACCCTCATCCGAGTCAGCATTGCACTATGATCACGACACCTAACTAGAGACAGCGAATTGCAGACTAGCTGGATGCCCTAGAACCCACCACCTCAAAAGATAACAAGGCTGTGTCTATGCCATGCCTGAAGTAGACCAGACAGAGATATAGGCCCTGTAGGTAGAGGGGTTCCTAAACCCGAAATCGGATGAGGGTTCGGGTACAAACGCGACATCCTAAACCGGAACCGAGAACGCCTCGTAGAAGTAGCTGTTACACCCTAAACCCCACAGGGAACCCCTCGAATGCTCTGAGGGAGAGACGGAGATTCCGGTGTAGGTCGCCAGAGCTTGCCAGATTCCCATCATGCCTCGGGAGATGGGGGAGCGTGAAAAACCTTACTCACAAAGGGGCCTTAATAAGTAGAAGGAGGCTTTGGGGTATATTATAGTGTAACTATGTAGGGGCAACAAAGCGGATACTGATTGTAACTATTCCGACCCTTATAATTATTAATACTATTAGTAGAAGACTTGGGGCGTGAGGAAAAAACCCTAAACCCTAAACCCCAAAACATTTAAAACAAAACTAAACCATACTAGACCCTAAACCGTGTTCCTACACAGGGAGCCCCGGAGCCTTAAATCGTAATGCGGGGGCCCCAATACTTAGAATTGGATTTCGGGGTATATGGTACTATAATTATGTTAAGGAACAGCCAAAAAATAGTATAGGTATAATAAGGAACCCCCAAACAAGAATAGTATAGGTCATTATTCAGGTTTCTATATTATATTAGAGCAGGTTCCATTAAGCGAAGGTCCCAAGTCCTGGTTTCAGGGATATGCTCTGAGCATCCAGGCATGTCCAGGTTTCGGATTGGGGGTTTAGGGTTCAGTGTTCAGGTTTTAGGAAACCCTAAACCCCTAAACCCTAAACCCTTCAGCCCTAAACCCCATAAACTCTAAACCCTAAACCCTAGGGTTTAGGAGGTGGGGAGGAGGTGGGGGCGGAGGCTTTTAGGATATGGCAGCTTCAGTCAAGAAGCCCCAGGCTTAGCCCAAGGCTGGAAGACAACCCCATGCTCGAGGTAGGGTTTAGGGTTTAGGGTTTAGGGTTTGGGGTTTGGGGTTTAAGGGGGCCTTCATACTTAGAAGAGGGTCTTGGGGTATACTAGCAAGGATAGATATGATAAGGACCCTAACCAACCAGAACCTTTAAAGGAACCGGTTCGTCATTAGAAAAAACGATTAGCCCTAAATCATAAAGTCATTACAGGCGTAAGGAAATTTCAAGTCTGAGAGCTTGAGCCTTCTCAGCAGAAGAGGGGGCACACACCCTAAACCTAAACCCTAAACCCTGTGTCATGGGAGTACAATCATGTGGATACTACTACATAGACGGTGAAAAGATGGTATCGACAAAGCATCTGCTACGAAGAACAGCGGCAATCAGTTCTGTGACTCTCATAATCCATCCAAAGGCTCGGCGACCTCCCGCTCAACGGCTTCCGTGCAGCAGCTTTGGACGTTAAAGCTGTTGACCAAAGGCTCGGGTATATGGGACAGCCCTGGTAGACTACTGCGAACTCTCAGCTTCATGATGCGTGTTCTTCACAAGCTTTTCGGGTCACAAGGTAATGAAGGGGCCGAAATAATTACCAATACTAGTTTGGGGGTTCGTTAGTATACTTATGGCTCAATGGACCCCAAAACCCTATTCGCCCCAATATTACATGAAGCCCCTCCGGTTCGACATCATGGGCCAAATGAACGGAACTCTTATCCCCTGGGCCCCTGAACGTCATACTGCTTTGACCCTCTAATGTATGGGCCTAGACAATTACCAATAGTATTTTGGGGGCTCCTTCTTATAACTATGGCATAATATGCTCCAAAACCCGATTCTAATTATTCAGGCCCCTACATTACCCAGACCTTCCAATATCTCTTAACTCAGGAAGATACCCTTAAATCATATTAAGGATCGGATTAGAACTTAAGGTGTGTATTCCTTCCATGCTTACAATGCCCTTATAGAAACCCTTGTAGATCCCTTGGGGGATGCCTAAAAGTTAGCCTAACAGGTCTGTTCCTTAAGTACGGGATATTCTGGGTACCCTAAGCCCCAAACCCGAAACTCCAATCAAAACAACTGCCCAGCAGCTTCGGCGCAGGAATCGCCAGCCCACCAAAGTGAAAAACGCCTGAACAGCTTACGGTTTAGGGACCATTATTTTTGTTGGGTGGGGGGGGAGGGTTAGGGTGTTGGGGTTTGGGTTTGGGTTTGGCTTTACGGTTTTGGGTTTAGGGTATAGTGAGTTGTTCCACAAAGCTGCAAACACGTCAACACCTAGAAGTTCAATCTTTCGACGCCCGAAGCCCTAACCCCGAAACCCTAATGAAGCATGACCCGAGATTCAACTTTCGTTTGGAATCTAGCGCTGTTCAACATAAGCGCAACGTTTGATCCCATGCTAGCATCTTGAATTGGATCACTATATTATACTGTATTGGTAGTTATCTAATTGTTAGGGTCCATTTTAGAGTCCTGTGCAAGGGTGCCGTACAATTCTGGGGCCCTGATAAACGGGCCCAAATGTAGAGAGGCTAGTAAGGCCTTTTAAGAAGGCGGGGTTATCCAAGGCCCTAACACCCTAAACCCCAAACCTAAACCCTAAACCCGAAACCTTTCACCCCCTTGACGAAAGCGCTTCAGCCCAAATCCGGTAACTCTCAGTCAAGAGCAAGGCCATCAGGGATATAACATAGGGGCCTTATTATAAGAAAAGAATAGGGTTTGGGGGAGTATATTCTACTATAATTCTCATAAGGAGCCCCCCCAAAATAATGTAGGTAATCATTTAAGGCCCCATTATTTCAATTTTGGGGTATATTATACTATAATAAGGAACCCCCGAAAATAGTATAGGTCATTATTGAGGCCAGGCCCCTATATCACTTCGTTTGCCCGACTACGAAATCTCTGGGGCTTCAGGGCCTGATCTTAGGACGCAGGTTTCGGATTCGGTTTAGGGTTTAGGGTTTAGGGTTTAGGGTTTAGGGTTTAGGGCTTCTGGCCTGCGTATCAGGGTTTAGGCGGCCTAGGGTTTAGAAATTTAGAAGCCTTCAACAAAAAAAGAAAGGCTCATGGTGTGTTAAAACTAAGGCTTAGCGGCTTAGCGCATGAGGTTCATAGGGGCTTATGCGAAATCCATTAAAGGACAGCTCCAAGAGGGTAGTAGCTGTCCGCTTGCACGCGGGTATCGATAAAATCGTAGGCCTGCACGAACCGCATAAAAAAGACACCGCACGGCGTGGTGCCCAAAGAGCCCAATACCCCTTAATTAAGGAATATATCTTAAATTATAGGGGCCTTAATATTATGATTTAAGGTATATTCCTCAATTAAGGGGTATTGGGCTCTCTGGGTATATGCGTCGGTTGAGCCCATGCAGGGGAAACGCTTCTGTTGGGCCCACCCACCTGAAACAGTCTTCGATCCATGCCCGACAGCCACGTTCAGCCCCAAACCCTGAAAGTCGTAAGCAACTCCTTGAAGTGCCAATAGTATTCTGTTTTTTAGGGTATAGAGTTTAGGGTTCAGGGTTTAGGGTTTCCGAGTATAGCTGTCGTATAGTTTCCCCCAAGCTTTAATCCAGTTAACTAGCCTGGCCCTATATTGAAATATAGGGACCTCTTGAGTTAGCGTCTGCTTTGAGGCATATTAAGGTACGTGTATACTCGGGAGGCAATAATCTTCGCAATTATTCAGGCCTCTATGCTAAATGCCAAACCAACACTTAAGATAGAACCCCAAAAGACCCTAAACCCAAAACCCCAAGGAACCCCTGATAGTCTCAAATACTGAAGCCCTTATAAGAACCCTAATACTTTATGATGGTTACCCTTTATAGAACCCCATACAGGAACCTTAAACCCTAAAGCCTGAATAACTACTTGGCTGACTTCTGAACCCCTCCAAAAAGTTAAACTTTTGGTACTTTTAGTCTCCTTGTTATAGTTCATATAGAAACCCAAAAAGTTAAAGTCCTAAGAGCCAACCAGAAGAACACCAAGACTAGGATTTTCCTTTGGGTCAAAGTGTCAAACTGCCGTGCCTCTGACGAGCCGAACAGGGACTCACGGAGACGCACGCCTGAGACATGGCTAAGGAGGGAGTTTAGGGTTTCGGGGTTTAGGGGTGTAGGTGTTTAGGGTTGAGGGGTTTAGGGGTTTAGGGGTGTGGGGGTTTCGGGGTTAGGGTTTAGGGGTTTAGTGGTTTAGGGTTTAGGGCTTTACGGCTTAATAGTTGAAATGGGGTTTGGACTCCTTTTTCTGGTATAAGTACAATACGGAATCCTAAGGAGCAAGATTGATAACGATTTAGGCTTCACAATTAGGGGGTTGGGGGCGGCGAGGCAAAGAACGATCCGAGGAACGGGGGCGGGGGTTTAGGGCTCAGCAGGGCTTCAGACTAGGGTGTAAGGTTTAGGGATAAGGCTTGAAGGTTTCGGGTGTAAGGTTTAGGGATTTGGGTGATAAGCTTAGGGCTGTAGGGATTCAGTCTTCAGGTTTACCAAACCCTGAAACACGCGCAACATACGGTTATGATTGAGCCACTCGGCGGGGACCGGTTTTTCAGGGCTCCAGCTTGCCACCAAGGCCTGATCAAGGCGGCTCAGCTTCGGGGCCGCCACCACAACCTTGCATATTTCAGGACGGTGCCCTGTCAACCCCTAAACCCTAAACCCTAAACCCTACAACAATGACGGCCTCTGCTTCAGGTCGTCTGAATAATTGGCATCTAAGGCTCGGCTTGGTCAAAGAAATCGCGGTGCCGGGGTTCTGGTCCACCCCCCTAGGCCTGAGCTCAGACCCATCGCAGAAAGCACCGAGGATTTCAAGATATCTCGACCTCTGCACAAAACATGAGGTGCAAACGGAACTTGTCAAAGAGTTGGTCCAGCACCGGAAACATCATCTCGTTAATGTAGTCCAGAGGAACCTGCTCGTCCGGGTTCGCGAACGGCCTGCAGCCTTCGAAGATGGTCTTTCCGGACCATACTGGTCGGATTTCACAAGCCTTCCTCAGGGAATGGATGGTATGGAGTAGCACATGAGCCGGCGGAGTGTCGGGAAGTTGGGCATTGGGCGTAGGCTTGTTTAAGATTGTGGCTTTCAGGTCTAGGGCTGGGGGTTTTGGGGGTTTCGGGGTGTCAAGCTCGCGGATTTGGAGTGTACGATCCAGAATACCACTACTACTGTTGTTGCTATTACTATTATACTATTACTGTTACTATTCATTACTTTACTTACCGGCTGTAAATCTCGCGGATTTGCAGTCAAAGAGTCTGAATACCACGAAAACTAGTTTTTATTACTATTGCTTGTTACTAATATATTACTATTGCTATTGCTATTTCTTATCTTACTTACCGGCTGTACAGCCAACTTGGAGTGCTGTCTGTTTGAGCCATCTACAAACTGCCCATACAAGCCCGGAAAATAAAGGCAAAAAGGGAACCACTTAAGACCCCAGTATGTGTGTATGCACGTACGTAAGTACGTAGGTGCGTAGGTTCGTAGGTCCGTAGGTACGTAGGTAGGTAGGCGGGTATAGGCAAGGAGATAGGTAGGTATAGGTAGGTAAGCAGGCAGGTAGGTAGGCAGGCAGGTAGGTAGGTAAGTAAGTAGGTAGGTAGGTGCAGGGTAGGTAGGTAGGTAGGTAGGTAGGTAGGCAGGCAGGCAGGCAGGTAGGTAGGTAGGTAGGAGGTCGGTGGGTAGGTAGGTAGGTAGGAGGTAGGTAAGCAGGTAGGTAGGTAGGTAGGTAGGTTAGGTTAGGTTAGGTTAGGTTAGGTTAGGTTAGGTTAGGTTAGGTTAGGTTAGGTTAGGTAGGTAGTTGTTGTTGTTGTTGCTACTACTAGTAGTAGTAGTAGTAGTAGTAGTAGTAGTT
>CAJNJA010011844.1:0-13439 GCA_905231915.1 Symbiodinium necroappetens | reverse complement strand
AGTAGTAGTAGTAGTAGTAGTGTCGCCATAGCAGCAGTATCCGCAGCAGTAGCAGTAGCAGTAGCAACCCTAGACACAAACCCTTGCAGGCGACATATCATTAGGCTCATTTCTGCATGCGCAAAATACGGCACGAACAGAGGCCCAAGCCCTGAAGCCTTCCGCTACGCCAGAGCCTGAGGCGGCAGCGGCACCTGCACTTGGTTCCAAGCGCTCTTCCGTGACTTCGGCAGCGCCCGTTCTTAGCCTCAGATGAGACGGAAGTCTGCGCATTCATGTTAAGTTGTTGTTGGGGTTAGGATTTATGGGTCTCCGGGAAAATATATTGAACAATATTGGCGCCTTTCTGCCGGCCAGTTCTCATGACAGGGCCTAAGGGATCAGATAGTTCTTCGAAAGCCACGCGAATGAATGCCAAAGCGGAAAGGGGTGCATGAAGAATATGTTCGGCCCAACCAATGCGGGAGTCAAGCTAGTCAGCAGCGTTCACTTCCAGTCTCGCGGTACCGGTCTCCTTGTAAAGGCTTTCCAAGATTGCAAGTTTAGTCCTGGGGGCCCTCCATAGTCCATCATACCCTCAATCGTAGTTCCTCGGGGTGGGGTTTCGTTGCCTCGTTGCTTCGTCACTAGCTTCTTATGACAGACACGCACGCACGCATGCACGCACCCACACACACACACACACACACAGAGAGAGTAAGCCGAATGACCTGTGGCAACCGTACACTTTCATGTCTAAATGCAGACAGCTTGTGCATGCATGCACAGAGAGAGAGAGAGAGAGAGAGAGAGAGATAGACAGAGAGAGAGGGAGCGAGAGAGAGCGAGAGAGAGAGGGGAGAGGGAGAGGGAGAGGGAGAGAGAGAGAGGGAGAGAGAGAGCGACTGTGTGAGCAAAGGAGAGTGCCGTTCTACAACCTTGAAACCTGCTTGCGAAACCTGGAAACGCAATTGCTACAACACGTCGAACCCTAATCACAACGCCCATAAACCCTACTCCGAAAACGCGACACGATACTCCGATGGAGGATTTCTTCCCCGTCGAACTGGTGATCCTTGGAGACACCCATAGGCCCCGAAGTAGTTCCTTTTTGGGATTACCTTATAGGATTCTAAATATGAACCATAAAAAGGAACTACTTAGGAGCCTATAGGCACAGGGCTCCTATGCCCTATATTCAGAGGCCTCGATCGTTCGACTATGGTTCTCGGGGGACTTTATATCCGGGTACCCTGAGAAAACGTGTTACTACTCATTTTCGCAGCATTCTTCCTTTTTTTGACGAGCACTGAATCTCTTGCCGTTTCATGCAGGGTTTCGGGTTTAGGGGGGGGGGGGTTCAAGTTTGCGGTTTTTGGACCCTTAGACTTGGGGTTGTGCTGTGGGGCGTAGCCTTCGAATATCTAAGCCCGCAAATAAAAAGTATAAGCTTGAAACCTCCAAAACCCCAACCCGGCGAAGCTCCAACACCAAAACAAATGTTCAATCTCCCCGTATAAACGGTCATAAGCTGTCAAGGCCTTAACTTTAAATCTGACAAGTAGGAAGTAGAACCACTCCCCCAGGCCTTTTGATGTTGTATTTCGAAAGGATTACCAGGCCGGCGGCGGCAAAGAAGGCAGGAAACTGCGGCCTCAGAGCTACAAAAAAGGGCCTCTAGACTCTAGGGCTTCTGGGGCTTGGGTGGGCAAGAGCTCCATGAAGCTTTGTGTGTTTGTGTCGATGTGCAGATGTAGCTATGCAGAAAGATGTATGTCTGAAGGCATGCATGTATGCATGATGCATGTACGCATGTCAACACATTTGCATGTCTGCATTTATGCACACTGCATGCAGGCATGTATGCATGTATGCACGCAGGGGTGTGTGCATGTGCGCGTGTCTGTATCTATGTCAAGATGTGAGATGTTAACACTGTCGGATCGGTCACTATCTGCAGTTTTGCTTATGTGCTGACGGTCCAGAAAATTCCAATTACTACAAATCTATGTAACATGCTAAGCAATACTCGCCCTGCGCAGCTGTTTGTAACGTGCCGGCGAACTAAGCGTAACTAACCACTACTTCCATGGATCGGCAAACGTTGCAACTGTACTTACTTCCTTGTGTTGGGTTTTGGGGTTTCGGATTGGACCAAGGAAACAACGCATACCGAAAACTCAGAACGTTTCGGGCAAGGTGAAGTCAAATCCGAAAACCGTAGCTGCGCCCTGGCTCCTAAACTCACAAGCTGCATCGAATTGAAAACACCTAAGTGCAAGCCGTGGCTGATTGCAGTCCTGCGACCACTTCCCACTGGAAGCAAAGTAACGCAGCCTGTGGGATTCACTCACATGCGCTCGTGGTAGTCAGCATGACTGTCAACAGGTGACATAAAGGGTCCAACGGACCCAACTGTTGGGTTTGGGTTTAGCATAGTAGGTTGGTATTTGGGAGAGTATACGTACGGTCATTGGGTACTTGGGCCCTTAGGGGGAAGGTTAAACCAACACCTCAAACAAAGGGAAGCTAAGGCTGTATAAAGTCACAAAGCCTACTTTTGCAGCATTTCCCATGGGTCCTTTCTGGGGCCTTTGTTTTCCACCAGGCCATACAAACAAATAGTGTGCGGTATCGCATTGTCGAAGCACTCACAGGGACCCAAGTGTATGTTTGAGTGCTTGAATTGGTTCCTTAAACCCTAAACCCTAAAAACCCGCAATCCCCTAAATCCTGAACCCTAAAAGCCCCAATCCCCCTAAACCCTAAACCCCGACAAAACCCCAATCCCTGAGTTCACTCCAAGGTGCCCAGCAGACTTGGCGAAGTCCTTCAAGGCAGTGACCCAGTCGTCCTGGCCCCAGGCGACAGTCAGCCTGGCCAGGATTCCTGGTGTTTCTTTTCCGTTGCTTTAGTAAGGGTTTAAGGTTTGGTTTAGGGTTTATAGGGTTTAGGGCTTCGGGTTTAGGGTTTAGGGCTTCGGGTTTAGGGTTCAATGCCTTCTGGGGTGCACTTTTCTGCGCAAAGTAGGGCTTCGGGTTTTAGAGCTGCAGGAACGAGTCCGGCCACCTCGCAAAAGCGCGGTACCTTCACGACTGGTGTGCGGTTTGGCGGTGGTAGGTGGAAAAAGAGTGTGAAGTATACTGTCACTAAACCGACATAGCAGTTCTAGTAGTTGACCGATTATCAGCAGAACTGTTCTGTTTTACGTGGGTGTCTTGCAGATCCGACTCCCAACCCTCAACCCGAAACCTGGCGGACTCGAGCCAGGGATTCTGTCCGGCCCTAAACCCCGATCCGAATCCACAACCCACACACCCCTAAACTCTAAACCCCAGGGCTTACTCCTTCACAACCTTGGTTTTCGACTTTGGGGTTTCGGGATGCGAACCCACAACCCACATCTTTCGGCGGTTGCTTTTGATGTGCCGAGGCGCTCTTGAAGGCAGACGATATCCTGAGCTGGAATTGGGCACAGAAACCCTCAAGTCTTTTACCCTAAACTCCTTTTTGCTACTGGACTCATGTCTAAACCCTAACCCTAAACCCTTAGAGCACCGAAACCCCGATAAACCCCTTTTTGCAGGGCCTCCAGCCTTAGCATTATTCGGAACTCCCCGTCCCTGACTGCTTGCCCCGTCTCGATACCAACTCGGTAGTTGGGGGACCTTTATAATTAGAATACGGTTTTGGGATACACTAACGGATACTTGCACTAAGGAACCCTTGCTAGGGACTTAGTCAGGCCCCTCTCCATATATACGTACATATGTGTGTATATATATATATAGATATACATACACACACATTCAGCTGAAGTTCAGCCATGGTGTATGGTTCGTTCCTGAACAGTCTTTCAGTTGCTTAATTACATGCATAATCTCACCAAGTCGCATAGCCCGGCAAGAGGGGCAAAAATTGCTGCATGCGCTTCTCCTCGCTGTCTTGTAGTCTCTGCAGCCCGCTTGAATCTCCAGCATAAGCTCATGCCCTCGACTAAAAGCTGCCCGTCCCCACACCTCTCACACACACACCCACACAGCCGCACGAACGGCAAGATCCACTCGGACAGACGAACAGGCAGACAGATGGCTTGCCGCCCAGACAAGCAAACATGCACACACCGAATCACAACGAAAACATTCACACAGGAGCACATACATGTATACATATACACATGTATCTGCATATTCACGTCCTTCTATGTGCCACTTTACCTGTCCAGCATGTTTCGTTTCATGCGTTGTTCTACCTGCGCTTACCTTTATACCTTTAGCTGTGTTATTTGCTAGTGTGTTTGTTTATGCAATTTCTTCTCTATTTATGTATGTTTGTGTCAATCTGCACATGTACCTATGTATGTATGTGTATATCTTATATATATATGTTCATATACAGGCAGTGAAGGGTGAACTGTCAGAATTTGCGTTGCGCTGCATACCATTGGAAGGTTAAAGGTTACCTACGCACCTAGGAAGTTGTGGACTGTGGGTTTAGTGATGTTTAGTGCTTAAGTTTAAGGGGCTTACGGGCTTTGGCTAGAGGACTGAACATACGGAATAGGCCAAAGTTCTCTTGAGGGTTTCGAGACCTCCATACTGCACTTTAATGTTGTATGTTCACGGTAGTCTTGCCTTTACGTGCTTTGTCTGCACCACTAGCAGAACATCCCTTCGGGACGTGGACTGTGAAACTGTCCTTTTGGATGGCCATATCTATATCGCGCACGCCCTACGAATAAGGGCACCTACGAGAGCACTGCATTTCGGGGTTCAGAGGCGATCAAAGCCCGGAATCCTGACATGGTGTACAATCCCAAACGGTCCAAGTAATAGTATAGTATATACTTTTGGGGGCCAAACACCTACTAAGGACCTACTACAATAGTACTTGGGCCCTTTAGGAATAGGGTTGAAGTCCTGGGCATCGTGCACGATCTGCGGGGCCACGCGCCGGATAATCTTGGCTTCCCAAAC
Organism: Symbiodinium necroappetens; assembly: GCA_905231915.1. Taxonomy (NCBI): domain Eukaryota; class Dinophyceae; order Suessiales; family Symbiodiniaceae; genus Symbiodinium; species Symbiodinium necroappetens. The sequence goes on along the minus strand of CAJNJA010011844.1, from coordinate 8,484 downwards.
ATTCATGTCTGAACTCATGCCTTATACCGAATCAAGCATCATTACATGGTTTTCAGGAGGGCGCATGGGTCTAAACCATTGATTTGGTGAGACCTCACTGCTGAACCCACCCCTTGACTCGAAGCTCGAGACCCTAAAGCGCCTTGACTCCAAAATCCTCAAAGCCGTTTTCCAGCACAGTTTGGGTGTGTGCCGGCAAGCTGGAATCTTAAGTTCTTCATCCTAAAAACCCTAAGCCTGAACCCCCCAAGCCCTAAAAGCCGAAAGCCCGAAATCCAGTCCCAGAGTCGGGAGAGGGCCTTGCGAGGAAAGGGTGTATGGAATTTCTACTCTTGGGCAGATCTCTGCTTCAAGGCTTGGGGCTTTGAGGGTTTAGGGCTTTCGGGTTTAAGGGCTGAGGGAGGGTTTTAGAGTTTTAGAGCTAAAGAGTTTAAGGGTTTCGGGCTTAGGGGTTTCAGTGGCGTAGGGCTTCAAGGGGACAGTAAGGTCCGCCCATACTGAAAAGGCTTCGTCACCCGGCTCGATCACTTCTTGATGACAAAATACAACGGTCCATCCACACTAAGACGTTTCTCAATCTGCTCCCTACTTTAGATGACTGCCCTGAGACCCTGAAGCCTGCATCCCTAGATCCGGCGACATCCTAAAACTAAACCTGAAAACCCTATAAACCCATTCCTTAACTCTCCAGGTACCTACTATATAGGGCCCTAGGGGCTCTAGTACCCTCTATAGTAGGTACCTGGAGGGTTAAGGCTTTTACACAGGCTTGATTGGAGCTCGCCCGGCCAAGTTCCCCCCGCCGCACATCGGCCCCGAACCTTGCATCCTAAGCTCTATCGTCCTAAACCCTAACATCGCTTGCAAGCGACTGCTGTCAGCAGCTGTCCAATGGGGATCATGGCGATGTAGAGGAAGCCAAGCCCTAGTGCGGCTGCTTAGTTATAGATTTTCCGGATGCTCAGGGTTTAGGATGTAGGACCTCTAGCCCCTGATACCTGCAAACCTTTCCCTAAGGCTCTAAGGACTCATATTTTAAGGCTTTTGGGCCCAAAGACCATACTATATAAGGCTTTTGGCCTATTTTGAGCCTTAGGGTTTCAATGGGCTTGATGGCTCTCATATTGTGCTCTGTAGGAGGTTTGGTCTGGGGATCTCCCTACGAGCGCAGCTAGCTGTAGATTGGGTTCTGGGGTATGGGTGCGATGATAATCTTACTCGCCCAGTATCCTAGGGCAACTATAAGTTAACCTTTGGGGTTATATAGGGATTATTATAGTACCCCAAAACGGTTGAAGGTGACTCACCCTACTACTGAGTTAAGCGAAGTTTAAGGAACAGTAGGACACATTCTACGCCGGTGGGGGTCTGCAGTGCGTTGTACGACTTTAGGATGTAGGGGGCTCAGGAGCTTTGGTTGGCGGTTTTCACAATTTTTCCCTTCGTGGTGATTGGCTTACCTGTAGATCATTCAAAAGGTTGCGGCTGACGGTTTCGCGTTTCGCGAACCGAGCACGCAAAGTACAAAAAGCCTGGGAAAGCCAGCTAAGCCAGATGTTTGGTGGGGCCCAGAATGGGTCGACAGACTCGTATACCGCAGGTCATATGAGTCAGTTGCCCTCGTTGTATCCACCCATCCTCAAGCCCTCAGCCCTTTCTTGCAGCAAGGGGCCGGACATTGCACCAAGAATGCTGGTTCCTTGGTTGCCGATTTCATTTTCCCCGACAAGTATTCCAGAGTCATACTACGCAAAAAAAAAAGTTTGAAAGTTGACTAGTTCAGCTACTGCGGTTCCGATGGTCTTCACGGCGCCCGCGCCCACCAAGATGAGCAACACGCCTCTCTAAGTCGATCCATGTTCGTTGAATCTCCGAAGGAAGAGCAGGCCCCGCAAACCCTCCAGCCCAGGCTCCTGAGTATCACCCCTGCAAATAAGAATTGCGACTTGAATAGCCATTTTCAGGTAACGGTTTTACGAAGTAAGCTCGAAGTAGAAAGGGCATGCAGGTACTACTAGCCAACCGCAACGGGGCCCTGAATTGTTTTGCAGGCATACCTCCAGGCCGTGCAAGTCCACGTTATGAACTCACAGTCCCCCAACCATATATCTGATAGGGGCCTCAATAATCAGCATAGTAGGCTTATGGGGAATATTGTAGTACAAGACTCGAGTGTCTGTTGTAAGGGGACACTCATACTCCTTCTTCTAGACCCTTAGTGAAACCCTGTGAAATCTGCGAAAGCAAGCATTGAACCACTGTTTTCTCAAACCTCCATATGACATTCAGCCACTCCGAGCACATCGGCCTGCGCACACCACACGCATCGTGCCCAGAAGAACACAGCAAACGCGCATTCCGAGGATGAAATACGCCAGGAAGCCTCGTCTTCGTGACTTAACTACAACTTAGAGGGCCCTAAACCCTAAACCTGCAGGGCTTCTGGCTTTGGAGTTTGGGGCTGGAGGTCCGAGCACCAAGACTTAAATCGGTGCTGCCCGTTGCCGTGTGTAGGCTGGATTGTAAACAGGATGCAAGGCAATCACATGATGATGACCTGTGTCGACTGAGGAGGTCGGAACAGCTGGTGCAGGATCTTCCTGCTACGAGTGCATGAAGTCTTAGATGCCCTAAGGAACAGCCCTAAATTCTGCTAGAACATGGGTCTGGAAAGACTCCAAGCCAAACTGCTTGGAGTGCAGGTACCCCGCCCCACCTATTCGGGAGGTTCTTAAACTTATGGGTACCTTACTTAGGGACTCTGGTTAATACAACGAAGGCGTGGTATCATTTGGGTCTGCTGATACGAGAAGCTGTCAACTATCGAGCGTCTATTGTAGAAGCTACACTGTAGCATACTCTGATTTGGAGACCCCATTGCATAACCTGTGTTTTCCTATTGGGTTTACAGTTTCGGGCTTTAGGATTTGGTTCGACGATGTTCGACAGCAATGCTCAGTAAGCCACATTGAGGGTTGGGGTTGTAGCGAGACGAACGGCTTGAAAACAATGCACCGACTGGCAGCGCCCAGCACTGCAAGCCAACTCGGTACAGCCCGAAATCACATCACTCTGAAGTGTCAGCCAAAAAACGTCTGAGCCCGAACCGCAACTCCTTTAGCTCCTCATGCCCTGACACCGAGTCACAGATTGAGCCTGGATAGGGGATCTTCAACCTCACATGCACTGAAAACAGAAGGCATTTTAAATTTACCTCTCATCCAGGATTTTCTTCCTGAAGCGGTCGTAATTGCAAGGTCTAACAGCATCCATACACCAGCAATGGAGATGATTTCATGATTAAACTACAGAAGCCTGAGAATGATTGAACAAGAAGCATGTAACACCGATGTCCACCTACGCGCGCACGCGCGCGCACGGGCGCACACACACACACACAAACAGAGAGACAGACACACACACACACAAACACACACACACACAGAGACGGACACACACACACACAAACAAACGAACAAACAACCTTCACGCACACAAAAGCAACACATTCAATAACCTTCACGGGTTTGAGGATGTAGGTTCAGAGATAGGGCCGCAGCTGACGTTCGATCGATTCCGCCGAAAATCTCAAACCTGAAATTCGACAGAAGACGGCCTAAAAAAAGCTTCACCCTCAAACCATCAACCAAGTCCCGCTTCTACATAGGATTTAGGGTTTAGGGTTTACTTTCGCCCCGGATCGTTTTGGGTTAAAGGCACAGGAACTCACTGCATGAAGCCGAAGGTACGTAAAACTGAGACGCGACACCCGGCACCGGAAATCCTGAAGACCGTATGAGAACGATGAGAGGGTTTCCGAAAATGGGGGGACCCTAACACAGCACCCTAAATCGTAGGATCCTTATTATAAGGACCCCAAAATAAGGTACCCCTTATTCTTGGAAACTCCCATGAAGCACCAAGTCAACCTGGGCCCCCGGACACCAGCCACTGCCTTTGTCTTTCGCAAGGTAGGGCAATGGCAAGGGACTGATGCATCCTAGCCTAAACCCTCAGCCCGAAGGTAAACAAAACTCTATAGTAGCCCTAAACCCCTAAACCCTAAACCCTAATATGGACCCTGAACCTCCAAACCCTCAAGAAGCCCTTCTAGAACCCGGACGACACTCCAAAAGCTTACCAAAACCCTTGGAAGCATCCCCTAAAAGTGCGAAGGTAACTTACTGTAGGCTGGGTGTTCCGTCGGAGCCAGCTCTTATTCTAGACCCAAGGGGCTCCAAAGAATATATAGTTTCGGAGTTTCAAGTCTTTTGGCCGAAAAGCGCTCATAGAAAAAGCCTAGCATCAAAAAAATCGGCTATAGAAGCCTGAAGGCTCACGTATATTCCCGCTTACCCAAAAGGGCCAAAGGGTCCGAGTACCTAACGGCTACTGAGCGAATACAGGCCCAGAGTATTCGCTCAAACATGCCTACCATGCCACAAGGCCTCATTGAGTATGGTCTTGAGGCCCAACAGCCGGATAAGATGAGGCCTCAGAGCCTTAGAGTAAGTGCCCAAGTCTTGGCACCTTTGGGCCCTTGCCCTAAGCCCCTCTTTGAAACGGGGCCTACTTGCTGCCAGAGCGCGACCCTCCGACTTCTAAACCCCGGACTTTATGCCGTGAATCCGACATTACCACCCCAGCACAGAAACCTACTGCCTATTGGCAGGGACTTCAGAGTGTTTGCATGTTGCCACCTTCACTGGCAACTCCTTCCGTGTGGTTTTGGGAATGGGTTTGGATTGGGCTCTCTAAGCCCCCTAAACCCTAAACCCTAAACCCTATAAACCCTAACCCGGTGCTTCAGCAGCTTCACCACACTTAGGCCTCACACGCGGGGTTTGGGGATTCAAAAATGTGTGTTTTCAGTGCTTCTTGTTGGCCCGGTGGCAGCCAGCTCTGCGTGACGAGGAGGATCACGGCAATCGCCAGGCCAGCAAGTCCCAACACCACGGAGAGCTTCACACAGGCACCTGCCAGGTCACTACGGCTCGAATGTACCCTAAACCCTAAACCGGTCTATATAACTGAGACTTAGGGTCGGGGTTGTATGTTCGTCTCAGTAGAGGGGGAATTTCAGGGAAATTCTGGTACTAATCATTCCGAATTATCTATTATACGCTGAAAGCTTAAGGCCTCGCGGCTGGGCGCGTTACAATCTGGCTCATGATTGGCAATGGTTGGGATCGTCCTAAGAGTTTAAGCTTCTCTTCCTTATTGAGTTTAAGTATTTACCCATACAAATGTAAAATGCTATACAACTGTGCCCAGGAAATAAGGGCCTGAGTTTGAGATCGAAGTGCTTGGGGGCCTATGTGCTGGAACGTGCACTGGGATGCTTGAACAAGAGACTGCGCTCTAGAGTGCTTCTGGACAGTCGGACGATCCTGGGACGCTTTTCACCAACCATTTACCACTAAACTCTGCCTTGGAATCTGTTTTTTCATGCTAGCAAGTCATCCCACACCCCGACATGCGCATGCCGAGAGACCATAAGGAATTCCTGTCAGAAGTCTTTCCACAACCGTCATCCCTTCACTCAAAGTTTCTGTCAGTACCTTAAATGGCGACGGCATGGGAACTGCCCCGTGCAACAGCGTATCAAGCCTGAGGGACCCATCTTCATCTTCCACCCTAAATTCCCTCAAACACCAACCCCTACGCCCTAAACCATTATCCCCAAAGCTCCAAAGCCCTAAACCCTGCAACACCCTGAGCCAAGGCACCGGGTGAGATCATGCAAAGATTGGCGGTTAGCAGCTTCCTTGGTTCCACTGGGTAGAGGGCATATGCCTCAATTTGAGGGCAGAGGGAAACGGTCCTTGGACCAGAAGGGGGCCTCGTAACTAAGCATTTAAGTGCGGACCGGACGGCTGCTCCCTTTTTTTGCTCGACCCTACTAAGGCGTCGAGTCCGAACCCAAACTATATATCCTAAACAACCAAAGCACTGCTCATTTTCTGATCCACCGCTTTGCTGCGCCAGATGCGCACAGCTTCTCGCGCCGGCTCAGCCGATGTGTCCAACGTCGAAAAGAGCCTCAGTGTTTAACAACATCTAGAATTCAGAATTTACTTAGACGACCATACTAGGCAGAGTCTATTATGCACCAAGAAGGGAAGCGCCCATACCACAACAAGCCATAAGGCCATAAGGAAAACGCTTCCTTTGCTGCGAAACTTGAAACTCCTTAGTTGAAGAACCAAGCAGCTTAATGAGGCACTGGTAGGCTGCGAGGCTTTGCCTTCTGGATAGGGCTGGAGGGCTTGAGGCTGCTAGGGTCCAGTTTAAGGGCTTAGGGTTTAGGGGTTTGGGGGGTTTAAAGGTCGGGGTTCAGGGTCTGTAGCTTTAGGGCTTGGGGTTATTTAAGGTCTAGGTTCAAGGCTGCGGGGTCTACGGTTGGGAGGGAAGGTTTCACGATCTAGGGCTCGGGCGTGACACTGCTGTCAACAAAGCCCCCAAACCCAGCTCTAGGGTTTTAGGTGTTTAATTAGGGTTTAGGGCCCCCCCCCCCCCTGGTTTAGGGTTTAGGGTCGCCCGTGGTTTAGGGTTTAGGGTCACCCTTCGTACTTAAAAACACGGCCACGTTGCCACCAGCCACCAGTGATGGTCACGCGTCCGTACCCTTCACGCCGACATGCATCAACCTCGACCTGCGAGCAGCACTTTGAACCTTTAAGATTTCGGGTCGGGGGTTCAAGTTTGAAGCACTTCTACGTGAAACGATATGTGAAGTAAAAGACCCACCTAGAAAGAATTCTAGAGTTCCTTTCTACCTGGACCCTCCATCTACCCGCTATATCCCTCTTTTAGAACCGAAATATATGCCCATTCCATTATGATCATATCCCCCATTTGAAGGTACAAGGAGGGTCCTGGTAGAATCCTAAAAAATAGAAATTGGAGCCCTAAAACCCTAAACCCCAGCAGCCCACGTAGAAGCTGCTCAAGGTGAAAGGTTCGGAGGGTTAAGGGTTTAGGGTTTAGGGTTGAGGTTTAGGATTTGGGTTTTAAGGTTTGCTCATTGCTCTAACCTTCTGACGCAGGCTGCGTGAGAAGTGTTCTTTCGTCCTCTGCTTCTAAGTTTGATTTTGTGTGCGTTTTGTTGATTGTCTTGCTGTTTGTGTTTTTCTGTGCCTCATTGCCTGGAAAAGCTGGCCTTCCAAGCGACAACGTTGAAGTTTCCCAGCAACAGACTACTGCGGAAACCAGCCTCCCGAACCCATTTTGCAAATAGAAGGATACAAAGACACAAACAGGACAAGCGAAACAGGAAACCGAGCAGCACAAAGCACTGCAGCAGAACAAGACGAGAGGGAAGGAGCGGAATCAAACCAAACTTAACACCAGCTAGCAGCTGGCTTTTGGCATCTGACTTGTCTTGGGGGGGTGGTCTCTAATTAGTATGAGCTGTAGGCGACGGTTTTTGTCGGGAATTGGCGGGACCCTAACCCCTGAACCTTGACCAGGGTTGTGTTAGTGCAACTTCTAACTCAACGGTCTTGATAGCGTTTGGGCCCCCCTAAAACCTAAACCCGAAACACCGCCGAAGTTTTTGTGGGTAACCCGGCTCCTAAAACCTCGACTTTTCACAACCCTAAATCCTACACCGTACCATCCTACGAAAGCCCGGAACGCCAGGAGCCCTGCACAAGAAGTCCTTTAATAATCAAGTGGGAAAGCTCTCCCTAAAGCTAAATCCTAAACCCTACACCCTAAGTCCTAAACCCTAAGTCCTTACTTTTGAATCCTAAGCCCGAAGTCCTTAATTTTAAATCCTAAATCCTAGATCCTAAACCTTGCCTGAGCCACGGATGCCTCGGCCACCTGCCCTCGCCAGGGGCGGCGGAGGACACGCAATGGAACCTTGAGCTTTCAAAACTCCGGACGGTTTAGGGCTTAGGGCTATAGGGCTATAGGGAGGGCTTAAAGTTTTCAGGTTATAGGGTTTAGGGCTATAGGGTTATAGGGTTTGGGGTATAGGGCTCTTTTAGGGTTATAGGGTTGGAGGGCTTAGGGTAATAAGGATTGGGGTCGCTGGGTCTTGTGATGAGAGGCTTATATCAGGGTGTTATACGATGGTGGAGACTTAACGCGGTTTAGGGTTTAGGGGTTTAGGGATCAGGGTTTAGGGTTTCCAAGCCCTCGACACCTCGAGAGGCGAAACCTCGAAATTTGAAATGCACCTTGCTCCTGAACTCTGCGCCCTAAATCCCTTTTTAGACTGGGACCTGACGGATGCCAGCCCTAAAGCCCTAAACGGCCCGAAACCCCGTGCCCGAAACCCTACAGCCATACCGATTCTCGTATAGAGCCCTGTGAAGAAGGCTTCCGAAGTCCCCCGCGAAACAATGAACGCTTCCGCCTCTAAACCGATTCCTCATCATGCATTGCCAAATCTTGCAGAATCTTTGTGGAATCCCCCGGTAGGACTTTAGTAGAAGTCCGAAAGTTGGAAACCCAATAGCCTCGATCCTGAAG